>CM031581.1:16313363-16373707 GCA_018467065.1 Ephestia elutella
AACATACCAACGAGAAACTAATATGAATAAATGATGACTATAATGTCGCGCATAATATGAGCGGAAATTGTGTCTCGCATTATTTTTATAGGTATATCACTTCTAACAAAATTGTTAGACGAGTTTTTTCAAAAATATACAGAATAATTGAAGTCTAATGAAAAATCATTCGATCGATTGTTGGAAGTGATATGAAAATAATGCGAGACACAATTTCCGCTCATACGAGTATTAGCCGCGCAAAATAATAGTCTATTAGTTTTCGTTGGTATGTCACGCTTTCAGAAATAATTTGACCCCATTTCAATTTAGGTCCTAAACTGGATTGCAATAAGTATTCATGTTAAACCTACAGACTACAGTTTTTATTATAGGTATGTAAGTAAATAAGTCAAGTTTGTGATTTTACATCTTACATGGAGTGTTGGGTAGAGAGGTCAATCGAATAATAAATATTTACTACCTATACTAAAGAACCTTTTAAGTTCATAGCATTAGACTTAATCTCCTTTGATAACCCTAACATTACCATTTATTTTACTAAAATCATATGATAATGATAGTTAAATTTTGACCAAAAAGCTTTAGGAGTGTTAACCGTTATTGGGAAGAAAAATTATAGAGAAGGAGTCAAATTAAAACAAGTAAGGCACATACACCGCTACATAGAATCACGTCTTTATCCCTTACAGAAGTAGACAGAGCCAAGAGTCCTGAGCACTCGGAACACAAGGCCACGCTTATTATCTGCTGAACGTCTTTTAACTGTGGTAGCTCTCATGATGGAATTTGGAGATCGGTTCAGGTATAAAGTGACAGTGTTGCTAGCCAGCATCGCTACAAGGTGGAGGAATCCCCAGTATTAAACCTCTTTCCCTCGATTGACTTTTCTACAATCTGCGCGGGAAGAAAAGCAGCTGGCACATTCTATGTCACAATGAAATAAAACATTTATTGAATAAAAAACTGTCGAACTGCAACACTACAAACTCCTTATTTAATTATTTTTTTTTTGTATGAAAATATTAAAATATTATTACATAATTTTATCTTCGCTCCCAGACCAGCATTAGGTTAAGAGAAAGGGGAAAAATTATAGTAGTTTGTAAAAGTAAAAATAAATATATTCTTAATGAAGCATTCAATTAATGAAAAGTTAAAATGTTAAAAATATATATTTATTTTGATTAAAAACTAGGCCTGATTGAAATGGTTTCATAAAACATAAGTAAATCTAATACTAAAGTACTATATAGAAATTAGATATGGTGAAAAAATTCCATGCGAGCAGGACTTAACCAGGTTTTATCTAATACTAATGCGAAAGTTTATCTGTTTGTTAGCTTTCACGCTGGACCGATTTTGATGGAATTTAGTACGGATATAGTTGAAGACCCAGAGTCAAACACATTTTATTTATTTATTTAAACTTTATTGTACACACATACAAAAATACAGTACAAAGGGTGGACTTAATGCACACACACAATAATAATGACACATTCTACTTTTTTCTTCATAGATCAACCCCAAAGTGAGCTAAACGGGGGGGTCAACATATTATTTGCCACAGGCAGAGCCGCCGCTTAAAATATACAGCTCCTATATGATATAATAAAGAAAGTTATGAAAAATTGGGTACTTTGATGCAAATGCAAAATCTACGCAAAATGTTAACAAAAATATTCGGGATGTTTTCCTTACTTGTTTATTTATTGACGTTTAGATAGAAGACGTTGTGACAGAAATAAGTCGTTTGAGTAAAAAAAAAAATAAATAATTAAGATTTATATTTTTTTATGAATTCTATTATTCTTTTAGATGTCTTATGACCTTAGATCGAGAGTCTTGGAAGAAGGAGAGTCTTTGCCCAGTATCGGGACATTAATGGCTATTAAATATTTTAAATAAATAAATTGAAAAAAATACTTTGGATAAAAATTCACGAAAGACTTAAAAAACGCAAAAACTTTTATATCATAATTATTACTGGAGCAAGAACCTCGGAACAAATCTAGTTTGAATATATATATATACAGAGGTAGGTATTCCAGTTGTTATGTATAAAAATATATTATTAACACAATATTCCGAATACGGGGTGGTCTATTATTCCAAACATTCTAGTTTTGCTGTCAAAATAGGGACACATTTGCAATAACATGTCCTAGTGTATGACAAAACAACGATAAAACGACTGTTTGTATAAATTTACTTGTACAAACATAGTAGGTATATGTTTGTGCTGGCATGATAATGCTACATTATTTTACCAAAATATAAAATTACTTATAGCTATTTCTAAACAATTTATTAATAAAAGGTTTAAAACATGGTATAAAAATGCTGCACGAAATATCTATGTCGTGAATAATTTATTAGTCAAAAAATGTTTTTGTATACCTAAATTAGGAACGGAAGATTCGGACAGTTAATCCAGATTGTTTTTTTATTTATTTATAAATATAATATAAAAAAAAACAATGTTTGTGTCTCATAATCTCTTCTGAGATTTTCCGAGCCTTGGAAGTTAAATTCGAAATAAGATAAGGCCATGGAAGTAATAAGTACCTTTGTACCACGTACTTATTACTTCCTTGGATAAGGCATATATAAATGGCATATACATTTTGTCACCGTTTGGCATAATAGTACGGGCAGTTATGTAATGTATACATAACCTTTAAATTTTTCATTAAGATGAGCTTCATGTCATATGTTCCTTGAGTGATTCTAAGCATTTGAGCCCGGGGGCAAAAAGAATCATGCGGCTACTAGCAGCTGGGGGCCCACAAAGGTGACCGCCACCCCGTCAACTTTGAAAAATCTTGTTCTTGTCGTGGCTACTAGGGCAACTTGTTCATCATTTTCGTATAAACCAAAGACGTAGAATTCATTTTTAATATTAATTATTTACAATTTTATAGTAATTTTATGAAAAACGTAAAAAATGTGAAAATTTTGGTTGAAGATTTTTTGCTTTGAGAGAGCTTATAATTTTTGTATAGTGACAATAAACATCAAACAAAAAATACTGTAATAAAGCGCATTTCATGCAGATTTTAAAAATATAAACGTTTTAATATCCATCTGTAAAAATATGGAGAAAAAAAATTTACCACCGCAGCGCGTACCGCTCAGACTAGTACTCGTTCTATGCGACGCGTCAGCCGCAGCGATTTATCTTACAAAATGGTCTTTGTAGCAGACATGTACTCTGGACTTTTGGAGTATGTTTTGAAACTTCTCGGAGGCGTTCCTTGGATCAAATCAAGCATTTTAAGCCCGATAATTCTGTGGTACGACCCATTTGGGCCAATGGGATCCGAGCAGGAAGTATACCGTACGCTTCAATAAAAATAAAAACCAAACCGATCCAGTTTTAGTGATATATCGTGTTTCGTATCATTTTTGCATATATCAAGGACCATTTCATAGAAAAAATCCATATTTTGTTAAAAAATAAAAAAAACATAAATATCAATTTTCGGTTTAAAGTGCTACAACTTTTTATAATATGGGTAAATCACAATAAAAAATATAAGTAATAAGAATATTTATTCTAGATTACGAAAAATATTAAGTTTGGAACATAAGGTAGAATTTCCATTCTAAAAAAAAATATATTAATTCCCACGCGGCGTCGATGAGTCAATGAGTTCTTCCCAGTAAGTCTCGTAAACCGCTCCTTTTATTTATTCTTATTATTGCAATCATAATATTTACTATTTTTAAGAACTATTTTACTATAATAGAAATAACAAATGTTGAATAAATTACGAAAATATATTCATGGTGATAATATGAAGAAGATAATCAAATAGATTGTTATTCCTTAACGCAAAATTTTCATGAAATTTAGTATACTAATTACACTACTACATATTATTATAAAAGAGTTAGTAAGACGCAAAAACTACTGAGCCAATTTAAAAAAAATTCATCGTTGGAAACGTACCTACGTTGGCGCTGAGTAACATAGGCTATTTATGTATCACGGATGAAGCCGGGAATTGGACCGCTAGTAGATTACATCTTGAATTCAACTGAATACACATACTTTTATCCCTAAATTCTTAAGAAAGTGGTACCATAAGGCACAGCTCGTATGAAATGCAAAATTTGAAATGATATGTGTTAGTCCTTCACAAAAAATAAAAAAGACTCCTCTTTATTTTCCAACTAGTTCTATCGCTTACCAATTGTTGTCAACACTTATTAATACCAACATCAGAAAAAAAGTAGATTATATGCATTTTTTAGGTTTAACTCTACTCGTGAACTAATTTTCGACGAAATATGATCGGTAGATTTTGTTGTAATTGAGTTACAAACATACATCCGATATGTTTGTTACTCAATTACGCAAAATCTACCGAGCATATTTTGACGAAAAATTAATTACGCGTAAGAAGTAGATTTAGGCCCTGAAAATGCATATAATCTACTTTTTTCTGAAATTCTAACAGGAGCAGGCCTCGGGGCGCATCTAGTATATTATAAATGATAAGGACACACAAGAATTGACATTTTTGTCACTCGATCACACGAAGTCTACTGGACGGATCTCGATGAACACAAATACACAAATAGAGAAAGTCTTGAAAAATCACAAAAGATAATTTTATCCCGAAATTCCCAACTGAGCGGAACCCCGAGGCGTAGCAAGTTTTCCATACCTATGAAAAATGCTATATTAGCTGCGCCTCGGGGCCCTACTCCCGTAGGACTTTCGGGATAAAAAGTACCCTATGTATATTCCCGGTATTTTTCTACCCGTATACCAAATTTCATCAAAATCCCGTCCAGTAAATTTTACGTAGTTGAGTATCAAACATACATCCTAACTTTCCACATTTACAATATCGAGTGGTCCTATATGTATTTAGTCCCATTAAACGGAAAATTTAATGCTCTAAAACTTTCTTAATAGTACTATGTTTCCGAAATACTGGTCTTTTTCGAGATATAATAGTATAAAACTGCAACAATACCCTTCTTTTGAGGTACCTTTAACACCTTTTTCGTATCTATAATAGTTTTCGAGAAAAATTGAAAAAACCGGTAAAAGATTTCAGAGTAAAGCGGGGGTAGCGTCAGGGGAGGGTAGTGAGCGTTGAACACCACAACCGAAGGTATATGTCACACAAGTTTCAAAACTTTATAAATTAGCTTTTCTGAAAACATAAAATGACCGGACTATACGTAATAAAATAAATCGCCGCCTAGTGCTGGTGCGAGATCCAGCTAGACGGGTAGCTACCCGCCGCTGCGGTGCGGTGTCAGATTTTTTTCTCCATATTTTTGTACCCAGTAGTAGGATATTAAACAGAATATATTTTTAAAATCTGCATGATGCATGCGCTTTAATATATTATTTTTTGTTTGATATTATTTGACAAAATACAAAAATTATAAAGCTCTCAAAGCAAAAGTCATCAACGAAATTTTTACATTTTTTATGTTTTTCTCGTAAAATTACTATAAAACTGTAAATAATAAATATCAGAAATGAATTCTACGTCTTTGGTTTATACGAAAATGATACCAAATTTGCCCTAGTAGCTACCTGGACGAGAACAGATTTTTTCAAAAATGACGAGGTGGTGGTCACCTTTGTGGGCCCCCAGCCCCCAGCCGCCTGGTATCTTTTTATGATTCTTTTTTGCCCCGGGCTCAAAATGCTTAGAATCACTCAAAGGAACATATGACATGAAGCTCATAGCTTAATGAAAAATTTAGGAAGGTCAATTACATAACTGCCGTACTATAAGCCGCAATGGTCTATGACGAAGTTAATTTTCATTCTAATTTAATTTTTCACTATAAGGTATTAGTGTACAGTGTACCTTGTTTTAGTGAGCCATAAAACCGGAATATTTTCATATAAAAGAATGCAGATGACACTTCTATATGCCGTATTATTCTAAATGTGGTGTTATACATTTATTCAAAACGATATATATTTCTCTTGATGTAAACCGTAAGGCCAGTAAGTTCCCTGGACATATTTATGTTCTGTCTGCAATATATTCCATCCAAAAGGCTTTTGCAAAATAAAAAATTACAGAAATTTACATTAGGTACTTACATTAAATAAGCAGTTGCCATTTATTAGTTGTCTTATTTTTACATGGATTATCGGAGTTAATTAAACCAAATTCTATTCAACCTCATCACATTTCATTTATTTATTTCTTAACAAACTGCATTTGTTTGTTTGCATTCAAATGTCAGATACATAATTAGTTATACAATTCGTTCATTCAATTAATATCGGGTTAGAACACGTCATAGTCAAAATATTTTAATTCAAATCCTAACTAATATTATAAATGCGAAAAGTGAGTTTGTTTGTTTATTTATTTATTTGTTCTATCTCTACTAAACCCTGAAATTACGCATACACATAGTTAGAAGTACTGAGAAGTACATAGGGTACCTTTATCCCGGGAAAAAGCACTGGTCCTGTAGGAAATTCACGCGGACGAAGCCGCGAGCAAAAGCTAGTAGGCTTATAAATAGCACTTTGAAATAGTCATAATACCAGCTTCATTAACTACATTAGAGGTCAAAAATTTACTTATTAAAGCGCGTCGAGTGTAGAAAACACACTACCTGTTTTCATGGTTCAAGTAACTTTCTTCTCTTTGTCAACTTTTTATACAGTTTTGTCTGTATTTAATGCCTTCAATGGATAAAGGACTTACATGGTTTTATTTCTGTACTCTCTTTAGTTTGTTCTATAGTGCACTACCGCCTCGGGCTGAACTCTTGTCGCAATAAAACTGTAAACTTTTCTTTGCTGAAAAGACTTACACTTTGCTCTTTTGACCGTGACTTGTTTAAAGTGAACAATGCTAAAGGAACCGTTTGGTTGTATAATACTCTTGGAAACTGCAGTAGGTCTACTAGGTTGGTTAATGAAGATTCTTTATATAATAGGTACACTTGAGCTTGTTTTCAGCGAAAGACATTTCACTTCTTTACTGATTAATATTGGACTAGGTTTGCGAAACCTTACTTACCTAATAAATAATTAAGTTTCAAACATTTATTTTTTTATTTATTTTGGCAATAGGTCCCATTGCTGGGCAAAAGCCTCCCTCTTATCTCTCTAACTACCTCTATCGCTCGCTAGTAGCAATTTTGTTTTAAGTCATTATTCCAAATTCCGGTATTTTAATTCCCCTGAAAACTAAAAATAAATGATGGACTTTCGTAAGTAAGAAGCAATCATCTGAGTGGACCAATCATTCGTTTTCGAAACACATTTAGCGATGCCGCCGACGTTGAAGGTCGGTACAGCCAACTGCATATCAACCTATCCGAATTACAGATGTACAGTCGGCTTCAGAGGACCTGACCCGCCTGAGATATGATTCGGTCAGGTTACTCTGCAACCTGACTGTACGTACATACAGTATTACGTCTATTCCTTTACGGGGTAGACAGAACCAATAGTTTTAAGACTCGAAGGCCACGCTTTGCTGAATAGTGGAGGCTTCAAACTGAGGTTTATAGTCATAGGCGATGGGCTAGCAACCTGTCACTTCACAAATCTGAATCTTTATTTTACCAATGAGCTAACTATTTAGTTAAGCATGACCTTCTTTCCAAATTGTTTGAACAATATTTCTATTGCTGCAGCATAGAGATCATGAAGGATTACTTGATTTGCAGTTGACTGTACTTGTACCAATACGTCCAAGTGCCTCTCAAGCCCTCTCATGTTATGAAGGAAATATTAGATGGATTTTGTCGAGAATATTTTTTTTCGTTTTTCAATTTATTAGAAGTAGGTACCTACCTAGATGTTTGAATGGTAACATCGTGTCTAAAATAATTGATATTTTTATAGACACTCAATAGGTACTTAGAGTGACTCCTGCGAAACCAATTAGGGATAAGTACCAATTTCTAATTCTGTTCAAGTATGGCTGCTCGCCATATTAAATTTTCACCCAGTGGAATTTAACTAAGTAGGTAGTGATACCTTAAATTTTGGAAATCGACTTATATAAATAAAATGTTTGTTACCTAGCCAATTAGGCAAAATCTACTGAATGGATTTCGATAAAATTTGGTGCACGGGTAGATTATACAGGGTGATTTTTTATCCGAAGGACATATTCAAGGAACCCTCCTTTGGTACCATTTGGTATTTGATTTCCGACCCAACTAGCGAAGAAAAAAAAATCTTTATTTTTTGCATATTTATCCAATTAAATAACGCTTACATGGACACCGAGCGCGCGCGAAAAGATCACACGATACAAGATCACACGATACCGACACGTGACGAGTGATCCGTTTGTCCTTATTAGACTAAAAAATAACAAATACCTAGCTATTAATCATACCTAAGTATTTTTGCCTGTCCTTAGCCAGGATAAAGTATGATGGGAAAACGGATCGTACCTACCTACCTAAATAAGTCGAAACCGCACGCGGGTGTCCATATGTTCGGAGAATTTTCATGAAACTTTAACAAAGTTTTTCTCAGTTATTTACAAGTTTTTTTTATTATTTCATATTTTTTTAGTTATATGCTAGCATGACCTACCGTAGAATTAAATATGTCCTTCGGATAAAAAATCACCCTGTAAACTAGAATAGATAATAGTGTACTGAGACTGTTTATCTCAAAACTCCCAATGGAGCAGAGCCCCGGGTGGTAGCTAGCTACTACTAAAATAAAATCAAACAATATTTGCTTATGAAATCGTGTGAAAATTCATTTTACTAATATAATAACTCTTTTCTTGTGAGATGACGTTTAAATAAATAGTCACGAACGAACTAATAAGCGTGAACAAAATAAAATCAAATAAATAAATGGTATATAAAGTTACAAACCCATTTACAAAATATTTTCAAACTTTTCACAAAATAATAAATTGGTTTTTGGTGCAATTGATTGTTATTCGTAAATATTTTTTAGAATAATGTAGCTATAATGAATAAATCACTAGAGAAGTTTTTTAATTATGTAATTTTTTACAAAAAACATGTAAATTCCTACCAGTCACTAGAGGTGATGCATAGAGAAAAGATAACATTTTGAGTGCAAATGCGCTCATTTCACTCTGGAGGCTCAGGAGCATGAAAACAGAAGTTCGATTAAAATATTTTTTACTAATGACCCCTATAACTAACGAGCATTCCTAAAGCACACGAATTAATATCAATTAAGGAATGATGTAATTGGCCCATTAGCGTGCGGTTTGCTGATCACAGGGCCGGGTGAGGCATGGGGAAATCAATAGTCAACGTTTTGCCGTTTGACTACTGGGTAACAGAAATTTCAATTCAGGCAAAGAAAATGATTCAGGTACACACATACATACATATAGTTACCATTTTCAAATTAAGCAGTTTTGGATATGTGTTGCCTGTCAGTTAGTCAGTAGTGAAAGAATTTTATTTATTCAAAACTATATGCACAAAATTTTAATAATTATGTACAAATGGTGAAAGCCATATGGCATTCTCTACCAGTCAACCACTAGACCAAACAGAAAGTAGTAAGGTGGTGTGATAAAGTGCAATGCGATAATATAATAGATACCTATATGATTTTATATATAGATATTACTAGTAGTTTTTTCACCGTATATAATTTCTATATGAGTGTACTTTAGTAGTAGTATTGAAGCAAACCTAGAAAAAATAAATATTTAACTTTTATTTTTTTGAACTTTACTTACAACATTCACCTCTTTTTTTGCTCGTTAAGTACCTTACAGAAGTAAGCGCATTTTCTTAAACGACTAACTAAGTACAAACTTCCAATAAAGTAATTCTATTGTAACAACTTGTAACTCCAGTAATTGCCAAAACTGATTAATCCCTTTCACAGGCCCATGGCTTATTTCCCTTCGAAAACGTTTCTTTAGCGAACTCCCCAGTATTTAAGAAGTTTAAATTATTCAGGGCGTTTTATTTAAATCTGAAAAACCTTTTTTTAATGACCTCCGCCTATTTTTTTATAAGGAAGAGTGATAAATCTTTTACTATTTAGTAGATACATACAGTTGTAATTAATATAAAAAATACTTAACAGATTTTGATCCAAATGATATAGAATATTGCTAAAGATTTTTACCATGTCTTTATTGCCAGTCTTTTAGATTGCTTTCTCAAAAAGTCGGCAACGTATCAGTGACCTTTTAGGGTCGTTAGTGTCTATGGATTGCATTGATGGCTTACCATTAGGCAACACGCATGCTCGTTTGCCTAATAGTTTATAAAAAAAAGATAAATATTCTATACCTATAGAATATCATCTCAAACTGGCAACATTTCTACGAGAAATTCAATATATTTATCTCAACAATATCAATAAAATCTCAGAAACTACAACCCTATATTAAACAATTCCCACTTCTAGAGCATTCAAGAGACCTCCTTGTATTTACGGCGTCCCCATTCGAATTCAATTCGGAAATAGTCAATGCCGATCGTGCGATTCGAACCCACAACACTACAGGTTGATAAACGAGCTACATTGAACCGGTTCGTACCGATTCGTGAATAAGTACCGGTACCGTAGGTGTGTCTCCTGACATCTACACCTACGGCAATGAATTTACACGTTGCCAGCATCCTAAATTTAAATATTGGTCTAAGGTATAGGAATATACCTAACTCACAAAATGTATGCGAGTGTGATGTCTCTCCCCAAACCATGGAGCACCAGTTGTCCTGCCCCCTATGCCCTAACACCTGCACTCGGCATGACCTGATGGCCGGCCGCCACCGATGAGGCCATAAAAGTGGCGGAACACTTTTCGGGCACAATGTGAATCGTTGGAATGGCATCGACATGCCAAGAAGAAGAAGGGGTAGGGATAAATTAGGTACACATCAGTGATTCAACTATGACGTATAGTATGACAAGAACAGTGTTGCCATAGAGGATGGAAAGCATGTCCCTGGCTAACCTCCAGCGACCTGAACACAAACAATCCAAAAAGACTTGAAAGAAGCCACAATCTAGATAAAGTAACAATCCGACGGCGACGCGGCGAGGTACAAATTGACTAAAAGAGTTGACCCCAAATTGGGACTAAATCAAGTAAGAAAAGAAAGTGAATCAAAGTAATACAAGTATTTTTATTTTGATAAGGACCCCTCCTTCGAGGATTGAGAATATCATGCCCACTATAATGTTTAAACTGGCGGTGGCGTCGTCGTCGTAGACCGGGTCGTGATGTCTATTAGGTACGGTTGAGCTTAGCGATAGTTGACCCATGCGTCAACTCGTGAACAGATCTGATACTGCCAGGGGGAACTGGTCGGCTCGGTTCTCATATATCCGGGCTATATTTTCAAGTTGGTTTCTAATATTTTTGTAGGTTAATTACGTTTATAAAAAAACCTCAATATTTAGTATGTTTTATAACATCATCATTATAACATATAAAACTGTAACTTGTTTGTGTCTGTACAGTACATAGAAAATATTTAAGAAAAAAAAACTTAAAGGGGTCTTCATATGGCTAATAGAAGCCAAAACCATTTTTGTAGAAGTTTTGGCGTAGGTTTCATCTTGATACTCCGCGCTGCTTAGAACCTGAGATACGGACGAAGTCGCGGGCACAGGCTAGTTCCAAATATTTATAACACATTTATAAACATCCTATAAATCTATCTATGATGAATGAAACATCCCTAAAGTAAGGTAGAGACCCAAATCTGAATCTGATCCGCATATCAACAGAACACTTTCCAGAGCCAGTTATAAATATTAATCACTTGAGTAGTCAGATCAATGCGCATACATGGGCATTGAATAACCGCAAAAGATCCGTACCATGTTCCAACAAATTAAATAAAATTATGACAACATCTAATATTGCAACATACATGGAATAGTATCTTTGCTTATCCTTGGCGACACAACGTACAATACCATCAATGGATGTAGTTTCTTCAGTATTGTCGCGCGAATTCTCACATTGTCCGTTCGAGGCTACGCCTTTCACTTTCATTGGTTTGTCATGTACGTGATTTTTTGTTATAACTCAGAAATATTACGTCTTTTCTGTAGGCTTACAATGGTACAATAGTTTGGGCTTAAGAATCAGTGATGTGGATATTTTATCGATAGATTTTTTGTTGGGATTTGATATTTTAATAATCATCTAATGGAACCGTTCCATTCTATCAACCGAAATAATTTTTTCTTAATAATTTTATTACCTTTTCGTAAAGTATACTTTACTACGACATTTTAATTATAATGGCTAATTTACCTTTCTGATAAAATGCGTACCTACGAAAAAATCTCTACTTTTACATGTACTCTGTGACTTTTACGCATTTTTCCCACCAATCCTGGCAGAAGAAAGTCGAGTTGTGTATCAACTAAACAAAATTAATTTCTAATAGTAACTATTTAGAAAGTGACATATCTATCTATGTACACATTACGAAGTCACGGAAAATTTTATAAAATTTAATTAATTTGCATGCCGTTCGTATATAGTTGCAGTAGTATAGTTTCCATTTATAATGTTGTAAGTCCAATATAATTTGATAAATATAATGGTGTATTATTGTGAGTATTGAATAATAATGAATAATATTGTTATATAAATATGTTGAATAAAGAATTTGTAATGGAGATGAGTGTAATATAATAAGGATATTAAATATTTATATTTTATATATTTTTTGTAACAAATGTGCAAAAATGTATAGATTAACGGTGCTCCAGTTTCCCAAGATACAGGGTTTTCCTGGTTTGGGAACAACGTTTAATACTTCTGTTGTAGCAACTTCTACTACTATTCTCTGATAATAAACGCATTTTATTATTTATATAAAAAAGAGCATTGCCTCATACGAAAATTATCATTTTTCCCAACATTCAATTCGAAAAATAATAAAATAAAATATCGATAATAATACAACACTATTCGATCGAACGCCACATCCCGGTTAAAGGTGAATGATTTACGTTTAACTCTAGCAATAGGTTTGGAAATCTTGCGGTTAACACCGGAACTTTCTGATTCTCCGGAATAAATCTAGAGTTTGATAGACATTTCTGCTAGAATTTCCATTCCTATTTTCAGTTTTCTGAAAATAACATGATGAGAATCGATTGTTTGAACCTGCACATGACTACACTACAGTTTTTACAGACATTCCTATTCCTTTTTTTTAGTTTATTGAGGATTTAAAAGAAAATCAATTGTTTTAGATAATAAACGAAGAAAAATTTATCTACCGTGCTTCCGTTTACCTAATTCTCATTTTCTAATAATTTCATTGATATATACGAGTACTATACAGGTGATATATTCATCAAAACAGAATAAAATATCGAGAATGATCAGAAAATTCTAGACTGACAGATTACTAATATCCCATCGCATTCCTCAATTGAACAAAAAATAAACAGATTCTAGAAGTATGACTTTAATTGGTATATAGATTATACGATGCCTCTGTCGTTATCACCCACCAGTGGGATATGATAATAATTTATTAGGTTTTAAGTTTTGAGATCAATAAAAATTTTACCTATTATATTAGCCATTCTACACTTTCACTATTGGACTAACACTTTTGAAGCTAACTGACTAAGGGAAATACGGCTGAGATAATTAAATTTAGATAATAACGGTAGCAAAAAAGACCAATATTTTATTATATATATTTCTCAAATTTAATTGTTGTTAATACTCAAGACATTGCTTTTCGCTTTAAGTCCACTTTTTGTACTGTACTTTTGTATGTGTGTACAATAAAATTTAAATAAATAAATAATTAAGACATGACTAAATCGCGATGTTAGGATTCGAATAATTGTAAGACTATATGTAACCTCAGATATGACACCGTAGGAGCCACGCGCCACGGCTCTCTAGGCACAAAACCAGCCTTCCATATGTGACGGTTTTTTCTCCTTTTTATAACATAGTGCGGCAAATGAGCAACCATGTCACCTGATGGTAAGCGGATGGTTGAGCATCTTACCTCGCTCCCTATACAATTATGATTAGGCTGTAATTTTCTAAGGTCAAAATCAAAGTGCTTCATCACCTTCTCTGAAAAAATCACTTCGTGTCAAAAATAGTAAATGTGATCTATTCTGTTCTTTCATTATTCTTTGATAGGGTGGTGTCATCGATTGCGAGCCATCCATCACGCGGCGTTCGTGACCTAATTGTACCTATACCTCCGAGTGTCAACGCGTTTTTATAAATAATTTTGCTATATTCAAATTTAGTTGCTTTTTTTCGTCGTTTTTATTAATTTCTGGCTAGGTGTATCTCCAAGTATGTTATTAAATCCTGCCTTAGTGGCATCTGCTGCAGTCAAATGGATTAAAGATTAGACTCCATGATCAATTAAAGAGTAGATAATTGACTAAGTACTAAGAGCATCAAAAGCTACCTATTACACGCATTGTTATATTACTGCTAGACAAAATAACGAATTGAAAGAAATAGTATTGTCTAACAATAAACTGGAATGATTAGATAGGTACATTGATGGCAATTATAAATGACATGAATAAATTATCATTATAATTACTTATGCAGTTATAAGTACCAGAGTAAGAGAAAAAACTATATAGAATGTATTCTTGACAATGAAGTTAAGTTTTAGTTACTGGATAAGTACATGGATTGGATAATTATACTCATTACTCATACTCTATAGTCTTCTTATTGTGTGCAATGAACATTGTACATACATTGGTCATAGCGTGTTGCAATCTGCTAATAGTTGATAGTAATGTCACTTTCAAATACCTGCTAACTGTTTTGATCAAGATAGTTTTTATTACTTGTTCTACGTTCAATTAAAACACTTGATGCATAGATTAATAGGCGTCTAGTATTGTCTTTGTTTTCTAGCCGTATCTGTGGAAATCTTGAGGAAAATCGTCTGTTGTTTGGAGGAGAATTTTTCTTCTAATAAGAATTTATTTTTTATTAATTTAACTTTACAAAACATGTATAAATGGCGGCTTTAAAGCCAGTAGCTTTTTTTACCAGTCAAATAAGAGGTGATGCAAAGAGAAAAGATAACATTTTTTGGGTGAGTTTAAAGGACCGAGGACAAAAAGGATTTGAGGTTCAGTTCTGTGCTATAGTTATTGTATAATATGTCTACAGTTCTTAATGAGTAGTGCACTTCATCATCCACAGCCTTCCGTGACCCACTGCTGGGTATAGGCCTCCTTCTGTCTACGCCAACCTTCTCGGTCCTGGGGTCCTGGGCCATCCTACTCCAGTTGTTGCCAGCAATATTCTTAACATCGTCGACCCATCTAGCTGCCGGATGCCCTACGCTCCGTTTTCCGTTTCGGGGATACCACTCGGTGACAGCTGTAGTGCACTTATTTATTATCATTTTATTCATCGGATCTACGATGCAAGCTTAGAGCTTGCCGTTTCTTTTAGCTTTGAAAAATATACCTATAAGAAAAAAATATTGGTATTTTGTTATATTCAAATCTTATCTTGTTATTATTCAGCAATATGATACATTACATCTACTTCGCCCAATAACCAAAGAGAAACAATGCAAACAGAAGAGCCAATTCAATTGAGCATGCAAAAGTCGAAATAGTCAAGTTGGGATAATGTTACGATTATCGGTTCTACTCACTGACGTAGTTAAAAAATGGATTACCGAAGTATCATACGTATTATAACGCCTTTTTCCCGTGGGGGTAGGCGGATACTAGCGATTTCCACTTACTACGATCCTTACAGATCTCTCTTGCTTCCTCTACACTCAGCACTCTCTTCATATATGCTCTCCGTTTATGGGGGCTCTTAATATTTCCTTTTTTAACAAGTATCAACTTTTGTCATATCTTGTATCAGTTGCATTGACTTCAACTATTTCATTTGCATGAATTCAATTTAAAGCCTGTTCTACATATTAGACTAACATTGATAACAATCCTAACTAAATTTATAAATGCGAAAGTGAGTTTGTTTGTTTGTTACCTCTTCACGCTTTATCTACTGAACCAATCTTCCTGAAATTTCGCATACACATAGCTGGAAGTACGGAGAAGGACATAGGGTACCTTTCATCCCGGGAAATAGCACTGTTCCCGTGGGAAATTCACGCGGGCGATATAATATAGAAAATGTAGCTAACGAGATCATTAATTTATCACGTATGATGTCATACTAGATCAATAATCTATGTGCCACTATTAGTTAATTAATACGTAAACCTAGCTTATTTAGTCCTGCCTGATAGTTAGTTGAGTGTCGAATTTCTAATAATATAAATGTTGACATTGTATAGCTTAAGCAGTGTGACATCCGTGATTTATTATTGCGTCCTTCTGCATACTAAGTATATGTTGTGAAACACATAACTCAATTTTTCCAATATTTGTTGAAGTCCAAGAAAAGTTCATATGTAAAGTAGGCCCGAGGAGTGGAGCCTTGGTTATAATAAATATCATCACAGAGAGTCTAGAAAGAGTCCAAAGTTCTAATTCTATTATAAATCTATTATAAAGATTTATTATTATTATTATTATTATCCAAACTGTTTATTTTTATTTTATTTGACTTTTCTGGTATCCACGGAAGACCAGCGTTGTGGTCCTTGCCACGACACATTGCTGAGGGGAGACCTTTTTGGTGCATATTATGAATACTCTTTTTTTTCGTGTTTTTATTTTATGTGTGCCAAATAAATCTATTTTCTTTCTTTCTTTCTATCTTCTAGTTAAATCTCTATTATTCTGTGTATCTATGAAACAGTGAACTATTTCTACATCATTGTTTTTCTATGGAAATGCGAGATCAAACGAGGGATCGTCCGATCAAATATATCTTGGCTCATTTTATTCACAAATATTTTTATCTGGCTTATGGATTGTCTTTTTTGTAGTTTTCGGGTTATAAGTTTCGGTATTATGAATATAGTTGCGGTTATTTTGATTTTGCATGTTCTTGTAACTAACATTTTACGATTTTCTACACAGATCTTGGCCCCCCAAGATATAATATCTGACTCTTGTTCTCTTTTTTTTGTAAAACATTGAAATGTTATTTTTATTTCAGCAACGATAAAGTAAACCAGGAAAATAAACAAGATAACACAGATTGTAATGATAATATATAATACGGTGAAATTAAAAAGAATACTACCGATAGGCCATGAGACAAGAGACCTTGTATCTTCTTATTCAGCCATCAGAATTTTAATAAGGCAACTGGTTAGCGGTAGAAAGTGAGTTAGTGGCGTCACACATAATTGTTGAGGTTACACTGTCTCTTTCATTCACTACTATCTAGAAAGAGACTAACTATTTGTGTAATCGTATTCATCGCATAACACGAATGAGATAATTTTGATAAGAGATACATACAATTGTGCTTATTATGTCTTTATTTATTTACTTGATTCGCATGATACCTAGGCTAAATAAATATATTGTTTACTAGCTGTTGCCCGCGGCTTCGCCCGCGTGAGTTTCGCTTAGACGAAAAGTCTTTTTGTGTTCCAAACTGTTTCAGATGTTTCGGATCTTCGATTTTTATACGTCTACAGAAAATGCTCATCAGGTTGAACGACTTTTGTTAAGGCACTATATCCATATTTATTATAGTTTAGCTGGTATTTTACAGCTCGAAATGAAGAGTTTATAAAATAATACCATGAAAAAGAAACAAATTAATGATGTTGACATACTGACATTGTTGCCTATTGCATGTAAATGAATCAATGTGAAATTTCCTGCCTAAGTAGATAGGATATTAATTATTATGTGCAATATTTGTCGCAAAAACAGAATGTAACATGCTATAGTTGATGATGCAGTGGATGATTAATAATTCAATATTTTTATCTCGATTATAATATTATCCGACTTGTATTACATTTTACGATAATGACTGTGTAAGAAATACAATTGACAAATAATTAAACATTAAAATTAAATAAGAAAACTAAAATCTTGATTTAAAACTATGTACCTACTAAAAAATAAAAATAATAACTAATAATAAAAAATTGAGCCTAAATCGTTGCCGTCATGGGGTAGTACCTAGGAGGCTGGCGACGTTACCTTTTTGAATGGCCAAACTTAATCGTTGGCCAAAGTATTCGCCAGCTCTAGTGTCCCAAGAGACATCGACAAGGCATGCGGATATTTCTTTATACAGATTTTTAGCATCCGCACATCAAGGTCCCAGGGTCTTCACGGCAAAAGGCGCAAATATAATTATATGGCTCTCCCAGAGCCGCATATTTACGCCTCTTACTAGCCTCCGCCGTCATTGCAGCCGCACCAGCTCTACCAGCTCTACCGGTTGCTTGTAAAATTAAAAAATGTCAGTAAAATTACTAGTAAAGAAACTGATTGATAATTTATATTTTTACAGATGATGAAGTTGCTGTGGTGCTGCTCAGTTGCAGCATTATTGACGACAGTTTCAGCGGCAGCTGTAGTAGACGTGGAGAAGACTGTGAAACAAGTAGAGAATATTTTACAAGCAAACACTGAACTACCACGGCTATCAAGAGCAGAAATTTTACAATTATTAAACGATATCAGGGCAGAAGATGCTAAAAGTAAGTCTTCGACGGAATCACAAGAGAAGATTACAACGACTACGATGCCTTATAGTTCTGAAGATAATGAAATCAATCCTATAACAAAAGTACCACATATCAAAGATAATATAGCGACAGAAAAAGATCCAATAGTAGCCACATCAGCACCCATTCTCGCAATAGAATCGACAACCAAAAAGGGTGAACCGACAGTTATGGTTGTATTACCGTATACACCACGAGATGGTTCATCTTTACAAGAATTATACACAAGACCACCAAGAACAGAAGTACTCCCAGAGTCCAAAGTTACTCCAAAACCTAATAAAAAAGTGAATTCCAGTAAAAAGTTGCTACAGACTTTAGAAAATAATGCTAAACTGGCAAGCAAACAAAAACTGGATATACCGTCTGAGTTGCAAGCTTTCCTTGATTCTCACGGGTTAAAAGGAAAACCCGGTCAGGATAATTTTCTTTTGCCTTTAGATGGTTTTAAACCTTTACCTCCGGCGAAAGTAGTCGATGGCACAGTTCAGCTCCCAGAAAATATTCTCTTGTCATATGATTTGGTGCCATCAAATTCTGATAACAGTCCTGGGGTTCTCGATGATGGTTATCCTTTAACACCCAATAACTATCCTTTTGAACCACTTCGACCTGAGTTACCTTTTGAATTAGAAACTGCGTCTTCCGAAATTAAAAAGACATCACTTCCTTACGATTTACCTAAGAACAAAAACTATGATCCCATTGACTATGACTCTATAAAAGTAATACCGCTACAACAAGGTTTAAATCCACTTGAAACTGATAAAAATAGCAAAGTGAATGACGCAAATAAAAGGCAGGCTAATGAAACTGATGATACTGCTACGACAACTGACACGTCATCAACAACAACAGATATTACTACTGTAGCAAGTGATTCAAAAAATGCTGCTGATTCTTCAGCCGACTCTGCAGCAGCTGACAGCGATACAGATTCGGGTGCATCAATTGCAGACTTAGAAGATTCCTTCGGAGGTGCTGCACCAGAAAAACCAGGAGACGCTACACTACCCCCACCAAGAAGAAACGGGTTCTACTGGATGTTGGACTGGAATAGTTTTCTCGAAGTAGGTGATGGTGACCAAAAAGTAAATATTAGATTGGAACCAAAATTAGGCGACCCACAAATGTTTTTACCTGTAAGTGTTCCATGAGTTAATGTTACTAAAAAGTAAAAGTTTATCTAGTCTTGATTAAGGATTTTATTGTAGTTTCTACGAAACTTTTGAGTCGGAAAGGAAATGTTATGGTATGGGAGCATATAATTATAATTAACGAAAACGTGATCTGTATTTAAATTAGCTTAATGTATTGTAATTAATTTCAACGAAATTTCATCACGTTGTTTTGAATTGCATGTGTACAGATAGATATTTTTTATATCCATGAAAATCTACAAACTTAACAAAAGAAATCTTTTCTTGTTTATTTATTTATCATAAAAGTTAACTGAACGTATTTGGTCACGGTGAAATGATCAAAAGGAATGTGAAAATAGGTCGAACTAGTTCAAGCGAGTCCATTGAAAGTGAACGAAACCCGTCTAGTATAGCTAAGTATTATGATACAGAACCAACAATAACATAGTTACTAGTAAGCCATCATTTATATGTATATAATAGGACGTTGAAAATATAAGAGTCGAAAATAATGTTGTTTTATTTCAATTTAGTGAGACTTATAGAATTAGAAATAATAATATTCACTACAACTGACAGGTAGAGAATATCACTTGTACGTGTACAGTATTTATATACCTTTTTATATACCTTGCCTAAGGAAAGTGGAGCAAATAATATGATCTATATCAGACAGAATATTTTACTAGACGGACATCATCCAATCGTATGCTAGACTCTATGGCACACATTTGAAAATTGACGTCTTTCGAGAAAATGCTGTAGTGAAGTTTGTTACGCCACATTTTTTGTGGTTTTGGAGGCGGTAGTAAACTTAGTTAGGTATAAGTTGAAAAAAAGTGGAAATTAATATAACCGGTCTTCTATTTTGTCGTATTATTCTGAAAACCTTACAGTTAATAACAACTTATTACATACTAGCTATTGCCCGCCGGCTATGCCCGCGTGACTTTGGCTTTAATGAAAAGTCTTTTGTATTCCAAACTGTTTCCTGTGTTCCAATCTTCGATTTTTATACGTCTACAGAAAATGCTCATCAGATTAATCAAGTTTTGCTAAGGCGCCATTTCCGTATATGTTATAGTGTAGTTGGTCTCTTGAAGTTATTCATCAGATGTTCCAGATTTTCAATTTTTATAAGTCAGCAGAAAATGCTCATCAGGTCGAACGGTTTTTGCTAAGGCGCCATTTCCATATATGTTATAGTGTAGCTGGTCTCTTGGAGCTTTTCATCAGATGTTCCAGATCTTCAATTTTTATATGTCAGCAGAAAATGCTCATCAGGTTGAACGATTTTGCTAAGGCGCCATTTCCATATATGTTATAGTGTAGCTGGTCTCTTGGATCTTTTCATCAGATCATCCAGATCTTCAATTTTTATACGTCAGCAGAAAATGCTCATCAGGTCGAACGACTTTTGTTAAGGCACCATTTCCATATTTCTTATAGTTTAGCTGTTCTGTTATGGTTCTTCATCAGGTGTTCCAGTTTTCAAAATCAATTATAGCCCATATGTTACCCAGGCTTAATAGCTATACAACAAAAAAAGTTTCATTCAAATCCGTCCAGTAGTTTTTGTTGGTCACAGCGGTGGACGGCCGACCATCGCGAGATTCGTCACTGAGATTGATACGACCACGCTTAAATTCTGCAAACCAGCTATAAACAGTTGTCTTGCATGGTGCTTCATTGCCAAAAGCTGTTTCAAGCCGAGCGATGCTCTGTTGAGCTGTCAAATTACACTTAAAATCGTAGAAAATCATAATACGAAAATTTTCCCGAGTTAAATCCATGTTGATGCAGACACACAATTTTTTCAATGGCGCCATAAGGTAAAAACAAAAGACACATCAGATGAAACAAACTGCATTCTACAGCCAAAGAGTTCTATTTTCAAATGTTGCAATAAATTTTTAAATATTGTTTATGTAAGTGGCCAGTTCCGGAAACTTACAGTGCGCCCTATGTATTAGGTAGGAACAATAATTATGAGGAACCCGCCTCTACAGTCTTTGCAAGTTCTATAGGCCCACTAGTAAAAACAGCAGCGAGACACGATCCAAAATGAGAGATTGTTAAAATGAATTCACAATTCACCATAATAAATAAAACGAGTTAAGTATTAAAGTTTAGCAAATACTCAAGTATCAACATAACGTAAATAGTAACAAAGCGTAACTTATTCAAATTGTTGATAGTTGAAACAAGTCTGAATAAACGGGATTGTTAGTAAACTTTAACTCAGTATCAAAGGACATAACGTTCGAATGTTCGTTCGCACACAACTTGTTATTAACTAAAATGTCTACGCATAAATTATGACAATGTGTTACACGCATCTGTTTCGCAGAAGGACCGTTTATATCTTGCGATTCTGCCAACGTAACAAAAAGAGCATATCAAACATATTTTTCAAAATTCTACAATAAATTTACTTCATTTTGAATTAATCTACTGAACCAATATTCCTCAAATTTTGCATTCACATACTAAGAAGTATAGAGAACGACAGTGGGTACCTTCATCCCGGGAAAAAGCACCCTCCCGTGCCAAGCCGCGGGCAAAAGCTAGTGTATAATAAAGAAAATTACATTAAAATCAGGAAGCAACCGCCTGGCCCTTTGAAATAGCAATGAAACTCAATAGTGTTGAAAACTAAATATTGTTTTTGGGCTAACAAATAATTGTGTCCATCCACGGGAAAAGGTACCTTATGGTGGTTGGCAATTACGACATTGTGCTTATTATGAGCTAAGTAAACTCGTATTAGGCATTTCTTTTTCTAAACGACTTAAGCGCCAACAACCAAAAGGTACCTTTTCCCGTGGAATGACACAATTAACTTAGGTACTAGACTTAAACCAAAACAGTACCAGTGTGTATTTCAATAGAGATCTAAACGGATTAGCGGTTAAAACATTTTTTTTATTTTTGAAAATATACGAGGGCCTACAATTTGCTAATCCCCATATTTCCCAAGAGTTATCATCAGAAAATGTTTTGTTAATATAACAAAAGCTCGGCAGAAGCTTAATCCGATTAGTCTAATGGTCTAAAACAAGTGAAGTGAGTTAGTACGTTCTATCCTTCACTTGGTAATAATGTTTGATTTATTAATTTTATAAAGCAAAATTAATAAATCAAACATTATCATTAACCGGGCGAAAATGCTAGTCCTTATTAAGACTAGCATTTTCACCCGGACTTGCCCGTGTGAATCTCCATGATTTTTTTTTACCAAATTTTAATGCCTGTATATTTTGACCTTGCGTCTTTATAGCCGTCATATAGGCTCCTTTAAGAAATCAGTACCTATTAGGCTGGAATTGGGGGTGAAATCCTAATCCTAACTAATATTATAAAAGTGAAAGTGAGTTTGTTTAGTTTTAAAACACACACAAGATACTTTTTGCTACAAGCAAAAGCGTGGGCAACTGCTAGTCTAAATATATGTACTTATACGACTTTACATTTGGTTATCAACAAACAATCGCAAGAGTCAACCAGCAATTTGCATTAGTTTGCTTCTGACCCATTGTTGTTGACTATGGATCTTGTTAACTAGATGGAAATTGATAGGGTTTATCTGATTTGTACTTACTGGCCGTCACGTCCTCTCGTGATGAGAAATGTTATTGACTAAGGACCTTAATTACATTAACTGTAGCTGTATTAATGTTAGATACAGTGAGGGCTCTGGCGTTCAAATCCGCCAGATGGCAGCACCAACGAGTAAGAAAAGACATCTGTCAGATAGCACAACGCTGTCAATGTCAATGTGTCAAATTCAAATGATAGTATTGTACCATTACTGAAAGCCAATGAAGTTATTAAATCGACGGTTGCAAATAATAATTAAATCTTTTTAGGAGCGCGGTACCGGTGCCAAAAGCCACCCTATCCACTATTGGAATAGATATTTTATCCACTCAACGCTCAAGCACTAAAGTTAAAACGTACTGGCAATATGATATTCAGGCAACGTAAAATTTTAGTAGCCAATTACATTTGAGTCTACAAAGTTCGAATGTCGTTTGTATAAAGTGTTATTACCTGATGTTACAGACAGTTTTATAAACTCATTGAATTAGTAGGTACGACGATAGTAGATGCTGGATTTGCATTCGAATGGTGTTGGTTCGGCCTATTACCTCTAGTAGTGTGTAGTGAGTAGAAGTGGTGTAGTTATGTATGTACCTCTAAGTTTGTAACTCACTCTGACTTATGTACAAACATTTCGTGAATAGATTCTACATATTGAGTAACAATCATGCTTGTGGTCCAACTATTTTTAAAGTTGGACAACTGCCCCTAGTAAAGACCCATTGTCCAACTAGTTGGACAAAGCAGTTGGACCACTGCCCCGGAATGCTATCTTCACACACATCGAAAATTTTTGCCTTTAATATATTTGCAGAGATCCCGAATAGGTTCGACATTGGGTCTTCAAGAAAAAGCCTATCGCTTTATTAAAAAGTCAGCAAAGCATCAGTTATCATTATATGGTTATTGGTGTCCCTGTCCATGGATGCGGTGATTGCTTACCATCATGCAATTAATTGTTTGCGTACATTTACATTTAGCTATAGGTCTCACTGCGAGGCAAAAGCCTCCCATTTATTTCCAACTACTCTCTCTCTCAGCCTAAATACGTCCATAGCTGGACAAAGGCCTCCCCCAAGGATTTCCATAACGACCGTTCCAACTACTACTAAAAATGAACTAAAAATAGTATACCTAACAACATGGATAGCCGGTGCCTTCGTCCATCATGTAAAATACAAAGTCAAAGTCAATCATTTTTATTCATATAGGCTTATAAATAGTCACATTCTTGTTTTTTAGTTAGTTGACGTCATAAAATTACTTATAGCTAAGTTTACCACCGCCTCCAAAGCGCAAGTGGAGAAGAGGCGGCGCAACAAACTCCACTGCTGCATTTTCTCCAAAGACGTCACTTTACAACATATGTCTTACAATTAAATGACTGTATATGTGGACGTATATACATTAAATATTTATATGAAATGTCAAATTTATAAATTAATAAAATTATAAATTAATAAAATGTCATTGAAAAAGTAAAAGTACACAATGTACCTAGAGAGTAATATGACAGTCTTAGAAGGTCACTGTACCAGCCTCGGGCCACGCATTTTTGTCATTTACATAATCATCCGTCGTATAATATGCCTTCTTACAAAGTGTCTCCTTAATATAATGTTTAAATTTCCAGTCAGGCATATCAAGGACAGATTTTGGTATTTTATTATAATAGCGTATACAGTTTCCCACAAATGATTTCCTAACCCTAGCCAGTCTGTGCCCTGGAACGTACAAGTTATGTTTGGTTTGCAGGGATATATCTGTGACATCACAAACTTTTTTGAAAGACGAAATATTTTTCCTAACATTCATAATGTTATCAAAAATATATTGGGATGGTAAGGTTAAAATATCTATATCTTTGAAGAAATCTCTGAGTAAATCTCTTTTTCTTAATCTTTAAATAAAACGAATCGCTCTTTTTTGAAGTATAAAAATTGTTTGTATGTCGGCTGCTGCTCCCCAAAGTAATAGGCCATACTCCCGCTTTATTTTATTTTAGATTAAAAGCAAAGGATATGTATTTCTTATGCGTATAAAATCCAAAAAATATTATGAATATTTTTTAAAATGTTGTAAGCATTATTGTGTGTGCGAAAAACTCATAAAAGTATGCGAGAAGTCTAATGTCTTTCTTTGTACGTTGGCTATTAGGAAAATTATAACAAAAATTACGAAAACGTGCGTGGAAGAAGCTTTTTTTATGTTTAACAAGCTTTTGTATACTACTTTGACCGCTTGATTTATACACAAAAAGCTTCCTCATGAAACATACTGTTAATGGACTAAACTGCATGTGTATTAGTTTACTTAGTCAAAGTCAAAGTCAATTATTTTTATTCATATTGGCTTAAAAATAGCACTTATAAATCGTCACATTCTTGTTTTTTAGTTAGTTGACGTCATAAAATTACTTATAGCTAAGTTTACCACCGCCTCCAAAGCGCAAGTGGAGAAGAGGCGGCGCAACAAACTCCACTGCTGCATTTTCTCCAAAGACGTCACTTTACAACATATGTCTTACAATTAAATGACTGTATATGTGGACGAATATACATTGAATATTTATATGAAATGTCAAATTTATAAATTAATAAAATGTCATTGAAAAAGTAAAAGTACACAATGTACCTAGAGAGTAATATGACAGTCTTAGAAGGTCACTGTACCAGCCTCGGGCCACGCATTTTTGTCATTTACATAATCATCCGTCGTATAATATGCCTTCTTACAAAGTGTCTCCTTAATATAATGTTTAAATTTCCAGTCAGGCATATCAAGGACAGATTTTGGTATTTTATTATAATAGCGTATACGCTATTATAATAAAATACACTAATATAATAAAATACTATATTTATTTTATTTGTATTTTATTATAATAGCGTATACGCTATTATAATAAAATACAAAACTGTATACAGTTTCCTACAAATGATTTCCTAACCCTAGCCAGTCTGTGCCCTGGAACGTACAAGTTATGTTTGTTTCGCAGGCTTAAAAAAGTTTGTGATGTCACAGATATATTGTGACATCACAAACTTTTTTGAAAGACGAAATATTTTTCCTAACATTCATAATGTTATCAAAAATATATTGGGATGGTAAGGTTAAAATATCTATATCTTTGAAGAAATCTCTGAGTAAATCTCTTTTTCTTAATCTTTAAATAAAACGAATCGCTCTTTTTTGAAGTATAAAAATTGTTTGTATGTCGGCTGCTGCTCCCCAAAGTAATAGGACATACGACATGAGGCTATGGAAATAACTAAAATAAACCAACCTAGCAGTTGCCACATCCGTCAGTTCTCTGATTCGTCTTACAGCATAAACCGCGGAGTTCAGTTTTTTAGACATATTAGAAATGTGAGCACCCCATTGTAATTTAGAATCTAATGTTATTCCTAAAAATGTGGTACTTTCAATGAACTCTAACTTATAACTATTTATATTGATATCAACATGGGCCTGCCTAACATTAGGAAGCGTAAATTTAATGCAATGGATCTTACTTGCATTAAGCATCAGGTTATTAGCAGAAAACCAGTCTGATATGGCAGACAAAGTGCTGTTCACAGCATCCACATTTTCGCTATGGCGGTCAGTCTTAAAACTTAAAGACGTGTCATTAGCAAACAACACTATACCAGCCTGCTTCTCAACCAGATTTGAAATATGCATGTTTGACAACCATATCACTAGATAATCTGGTTGCGTCACAGAATCTATCAGAAGTTGGGGCCGACGCAATCAAAGTTTGGAAAACGCTGTCACAGCGTCTTGGCTTCGATCTCACACAGATTAGTAAGTGCGGGTGAGATTATGTTGACATTCTGGTTTTAATAAATATGTAACTAATATCTAACATTGATTTTTTGATGACAAATTAACTATCATGACCAATCTACACAGACTCATCAAATCGTATTCGTACGTTCATTATATAAATTTCATTAAATTAGTATATTTTTAATGAACTGTTGTGATGAATCTACAGAGAGCTCTTGTATTTATTAGTATTATAATTCAGAAAACTTAATATAACCTTTTTTTAGTTAAAAAAGAGAACCAAATTTCAGTGCATGTAACTATTGTACCTCAATATTTGCATGTTTTTTAACATATTTTTACAAAGTAAGAAATTTGAACAACTCTCCTAGTCTATTGAAATCTTTTTATCAAACCCAGGACCGAAACCCCGAGGCGCAGTTAGTAGAAAACATTAAATAACTTCTTTTTTTACGAAACCCCTGGAAAACTAATCACAACATTGCTGAAAAAAGATCGCCTCCGTCAACTAGAACAATTTGTGAAGTCCTTTTATCTGAAAGCGCTTATCCTAAGGATAGCGATCAAAATAAACTGTTCTGCGTTTCGGCCGTTACTATTTACAACTTCGAAGCTTGTTTACTTTCTTGGTCCTAGGTGAGCGACAGAACGCTACGCGGTGCTATGCAGCATGATTCAAGGCAATATTACAGGCGACAACGACAAAACAGGCCAGAAGTATAAACACGTAAACTCCATTTATTCCTACCAGTCCTATCATGTACAAACGATGTTCACAGTACTTTTTGTTGAATTTTGTTGAAAATAAATCAAATATTAGTTCAAACCTAAACATTCTAAAGTAAAACATTTATTAACCACGATAGTAATTTCCTAAAAAGTCTATTTTAATTTATATTGTTGTAAAATCATAAAAAGACATGATAGGACTGGTAAGAATAAATGGAGTTTACACACACACATTTAATATTTACGCATCACATCGCGTGGTTTTGTTGCTTTTAACGCTCGCCTAGGACAACGAGTACTTAAGTAAGTGCAGAGAATTTGGTATAAAATATTATTAGGTGTTTTGTGGTCGCTTAGATTTATTATAATAACTCACACTCAATCGAATAAAATTTTCGGTCTGAATTTTCAATGTTATAACAATGTATAGGTATGTAAAACATGCATAACATTTACAGTTTGATTATTATAATTATAGAGATTACATTGACAATAGATAGGTACCTAATTGTATTACATTTCACGATATACCTAGAGCCGACTTCCTTGTATTTACCGTTTCATTTTATTTTCGATTAAACGCAAAGGATATGTATTTCCTTTGCGTATAAAATCCAAAAATATTATGGATATTTTTTAATATGTTGTACATAGGCATTATTGTGTGTGCGAAAAACTCATAAAAGTATGCGAGAAGTCTAATGTCTTTCTTTGTACGTTGGGTATGAGGAAAATTATAACGAAAATGACGAAAACGTGCGTGGAAGAAGCTTTTTTATGTTTAACTAGCTTTTGTATACTACTCTGACCGCTTGATTTATACACATAAAGCTTTCTCATGAAACATACTGTTAATGGACTAAACTGCATGTGTATTAGTTTACTTAGTAGGTAGTTTTTGAGTTTATCGCGTCACATCAGAAAAAAACCTAACGCTATTGTATTATTATATGTCATGAGATATTGTGTCATGGTTACATTATATTTCTGTAATTTAACTATCTAGGTTAGCTAACATGGAAACAACCGACCAATATAAAATATTTAAATAATGTACAAACTGATCCCCAGGGTAACAAATAAAAATAATAAAAAACATTTACATAATATTCTTCAAATTATTTTATAACATGACATTAACATGTATGTACATACATACACTAAAGAAAATATTTAGCTATATTTTCTTATTATTTTTTGTTTGAAAGTGAAGAATACACTTCCATTGCCGATAGGGATGCCACTTTTAGGATTTGAGACAGTTCCCGTCACCTTAGCTCTTTCGAACGGCCAGAGGTATCGGCTATTGTCTGTATTAGGTATTGTCATATTTCTTAATGCGTATACACCCTGAAAAGAATATAAACGAAAAGTTTTAAAATAAAATCACTTTAATTGAAGTTGTCTGTAGTACTAAAATATGGTTACTACTATAGCTGCGCCCAGGGGTTTGGCTTCTGTAGGAATTTCGGGATAAAATTACCATTTGTGTTAATGTAACGTTATAAGTAACTTAAGAAAATAAACTCAGGCTGAAAAGTCGCAAAATGAGTTTCAATACATATTTTTATATAATAATATTGTATCTTTTATATGTTACGGGCAACTTGATAAGTCTGGTCCCTATGAATAGTGGCCGGCCTGTATACATAATGCCCATGTCACATGGGCAATTTGATTAAAATGTCATGCCTAATCACTTTTCCCGGTCAGTATGAATAAGGGCGTATGAATATACGTGTTGGGCAAAATAATAAAACAAATGAAATGAAGTGTTTTTGTTAGTAGATAACCTAGAATAAGTATTATATTCGTTAGTTTACTTCAGGAGCGGTCGAACTTGCGTATTTAGTAGGAAGGGGGGGTGCAGGGGTAAAACGGGATAAATAGCCTAAGTGCTAAAAGTGCCTAATACTCTAACCCGGATACCAAAATTTAATTTCAAACGATTTAGCTGTATATCCCAAAAAAGGGACCCTTTCTTTGAAAATAGAGAGGCTCGGCTATCCTAACCAATTAATTGGTTTGGATGCTTGTTACTCAAAAACTGCTCTGCCGTCAATAAGATAATTGCAGTAAGTATGCTCTAGAAGATTTCGAGAAAAACGCGGCTAAAGTTTTGTTACGAAAATCTTCAATAACTCTATGTTTGTTATCACATCATGATGGTTGATACCTTAAATGAAAAATAATCTCATCACCTATCTATTACTTACCTTGGAAATCAATACTAGGTAATTGCAAGAAAAATAAAGATATTACTTTTGTTATACTAAGTAAAGAGCCTATCGCTTTCTCAAAGAGTCGGCGACGCATCAGTGACCTTTTTAGAGTCGTTGATGTCTATGGACTGCGGTGATTGCTTACCATCAGGCAACCCCCATGCTCGTTTGCCTACTAGTCTTTATAAAAAAAAAAGTATCTCCTAGAAGCCTGAATAAGGAACACTCAGCATATACACAGGAAGTGTGTTCTTTACTGTATATAAGCTAAGTTACCATACAAGGTTATGATTACCTAAGTTTATATTTTATCAGGCCGGTAATAACATAATTTAGTCATACATGCAGTAAAAACTACTTACTGTTAAATAATAATTATTTTATGAAAAATCATATTGTAAGATCATATTATGTGTATGTACTTCCTCAGCAAAAGTACAGTATAGCTAATTTACTGCTCGCATGATATGTATACTTAACCGATAAAGATACTCACTACTTAACATAGAAGTGTAATAGATATCATACTGTACTTATGCCGAGAAACTCTGAATGACAACTTTTGCCGTAAGTGTATTCACTGTAATCATGCTTTGTGATGTAAAAAAAATACTTGACTTACTGCAAAATTTTAATTGTTAACTTTGGATCTAAAAACGTTACAAACAAATGGGTAAGTTACGATTGTAGATCTCGTTATCCTGATCATGGCTGTATATCTAACTCAGTTTTGGCAAAATTCCGACTTATTGTAACTATGCTATTGACGGCAGTACTGGATAGATAAAAATCGGACAGGTTGAAACCAGGAGTAGGTAACTCATAACTAGAGATCAGATATTCCAGAGCATATTTACCTAAACTTCAAGAAAGTACGTAATATAAAGTGATAATACCACCTCTAAAATAAAAAATAATAGTTGTCAATACCGGGACTTAAAAATCATACTTACCGGTTTTACGGGACAGCTCGTCAGCCCAGCATAATTCAAGGCCATTCCCACAAATTTATCATCATTGAGCATATCGCAAACTTTAAAGTGCATTTCCACAAATGTCCTTTTGTACTCGTTGTGCAAGTACTCGAAAAACAGCATGTCAAACTGCCAACATCGAAATAAAGTATATTTATTTACAAGTTCATAAAATTTGTTTCAAATCAACAACGAGAGAAAATTATATGTATTATGTGTATGTAGTGTGTGTAGTTTAGAAACGATTGATTGATTGATTGCAGGAGGAGTAGTACGATGAGCTTGGTTGAGCAGTTAGTGGTTTGTTTCATATGTGTAAAGTTCATAAACTGTAGACATCAGGAGTTACTAAGAATACCGGTTGCTGCGGTTGCCCTAAGTGTGCGATGGAATGCGATTTATATATACATACAAAATATATACACGGACAAATCACACAAATTGAGCTAGCCCCAAAGTAAGTTTAACTACACAAACACATTTTATAACAAATACATATATAGATAAACATCCAAGACCCGAGGTCAATCTGAAAAAGATCATTTTCCATCTTGAACTGACCGGGAATCGAACCCGGAACCCTGTGGTTCAGAGGCAAGGTCTTTACCACTGCTCCACAGAGGTCGTCAGCTTGTAATGCAACAACTCAAATAAAACAATACATATAAATAAAATTTAAATAAAACTTTTTTCCAAAAAAAAATGAACCGACTTCCATCATAAAACTTAAAATCATGAAATAACAATAAAGAAAAATGTATTAGCATTCTACCTACTGAATGAGGTGAAGTCGGTGCCAAGTGCAGGAGTAAGGGTGTTATGTAATTGTTTAGCTAGGTATTTTATATATTATACATGATTCTAATATTAACTTAGATTATTTAATATTCAATTTGGCACCGACTTCACCTCATTCAGTAGGTAGAATGCTAATACATTTTTCTTTATTGTTATTTCATGATTTTAAGTTTTATGATGGAAGTCGGTTCATTTTTTTGGAAAAAAGTTTTATTTTATCATTTTTAGTTTAATAAAAACTTTTCTTTCACTGGCCGAAAATAAAGAATTAAGAATTCGAAACTTTTTATGCCTAAGTAAGTAAGTTTGATTTGAAATGTCACAACATGTCAAATTGTCTATTATATTGGCAGATAAATAGACCGAGAGCCCGTGACGACCAAACCTTCCTTATTTTATAAAATATGCTGAATGTTTCTCTGCGTGGTATATACGGGTAATAAATATTAGCGACTAGGTATGAAGTTTGGATCTTAGTTGCTTATGCAGGTAATATGGATAGTAAGGATGATTTTTATAGGTAAAAAGCAACCTTGGGGCCTCCCAAAGTAATATTAAATTATGCTTTTATAATAAAACAAATATAATTATAATTTAGTAAGGTTACAATATCTAGCAGGGGTTTATATCTGCACCAATTGCCTGGTAATGGATGGCGTGATTTCTATTATTATTAGGAATAAAATCTTCAAAAAACTTTACTTTGAGGAAATTGAGTTACCACTTTCAATGTTATTGCTACAAGTAATCTGCCTAAGTAATCATGAACCAACTTTTATAGTCACTAATCGCTATTTCTATGTTGGGAACATACACAGAAAATCTTGAGTTTTAATAAAATAAGGAAGGGCATGCTGTCGCGGGCTTTTGCTCTATAATGCAATGTTGGTATTTTTATATTTTGTTAGGTATCTTTAAAATTACCGAACAGATTCTGACGTGGTTAAAATGGGACCAACTTAGGAATACACCATTACGAATAAAAAAACAATTTTGGAAATCAGTCCACAATTGGCGGAGAAATCGGCGAACATACATAAAAAAAAACATACATACATCGAAACATATAACCTCCTCCTTTTTTGGGAAGTCGGTTGAAAATATATAAAAACAAACGAATTCGTACTGTGACATTATTCCCAACTTCATAAAGGAGTGTAAAGTTTAGGTTGATTACAGTAGCGCCTCTTCTACCGAGTTTTCTTACATTCAAAGTTACATTTCTAACAAATAATTTATTTATATAATACAATTCTGCTCTTTCAGGAATGATCTGGAGGTTCTGAAATCATAAGAAGTAAAAGTACGTTTGTTTGTTTATAATTTAGTTCTTGTACGAAAAGTAATTGAAACAAATTAATAGTTTTAAAAAACCAGAGTCAAAGTCGGAGTCAAATTCTTTGTTTGTGTAACATTTAGCTAAATAAAATAAAATATCTCCGTCTTTCCTAACCTATTAGGTAGATATGTAATTAAACAGAAAACAAAGTTCCAATCAACTATTTTCAACCGACTTCCCAAAAAAGGAGGAGGTTATATGTTTCGATGTATGTATGTTTTTTTTTATGTATGTTCGCCGATTTCTACGCCTATAGTGGACTGATTTCCGAAATTATTGTTTTAATCGAAAGAGTTTATTCCCAAGTTGGTCCCATTTTAACCACGTCAGAATCTGTTCGGTAATTTTGAAGATACCTAACAAAATTTTCAAATTCAAACATTGGATTATAGAGCAAAAGCCCGCGACAGCATGCCCTTCCTTATTTTATGAAAACTCAAGATTCTCTATGCATGTCCCCAACACAGAAATAGCGATTAGCTACTATAAAAGTTGGATCATGATTGCTTAGGCAGATAATTTGTAGCAATCATATTTAAAGTGATAGCCCAATTTCCTCAAAGTAAAAGTTTTTTTTAAGATTTTATTTCGAATAATATGAGAAATCATGACATCCATTGCCAAGCAATTGGTGCAGAAACAAACCCCTGCCAAACATTGTAACTTTACTAAATTATAGTTATATTTGTTTTATTACAAAATCTGAATTTTATGTTACTTTGGGAGGCCCCAAGGGTGCTTTTTATACCTATAATCATCCTTGCTAGCCATATTACCTGCATAAGCAACTAAGATCCAAACTTCACACCTAGTCGCTAATAGTTTTAAACCGTATATACCACGCAGAGAAACATTCAGCATTTTTAAAATAAGGAGGGTTTGGTCGTCGCGGGCTTTCGGTCTATTTATGTGCCAAAAATAATAGACAATTTGACATGTTCTGACATTTCAAATCAAACTGACCTAAAAAGTTTCGAATTCTTAATTCTTTATTTTCGGCCAGAAGAAAAGTTTAAGTTTTTATTAAAGAAAATATGTGTAGAAGCCACAGACATATAATAATAGTAAGCAGACTGAACATGTCATTTGCAATGAGGGATTTTCCGAGACCCAAATAAAAAAAAAGTTCCATATGACTTCATAGATGGCGCTTAAGTAAAGGCGAGAGAAAAAGTTCCATACAAAAAGCAAAAATTCACGGGATTGGCTTTTTAAAAAAAAAAAATCTAAAAAGTATCAATATTGTGATTTGTGCAACTGTCAAACTGTTTGGTGATTTTTTATGCCTCTGGTTGACAAGAAAAAGCGCACTATATAGGTTCAGCCCATGGAAGTAATAAGTACCTTTGTTTACTACTTCCATGGTTCAGCCATTATTACTACTCGGCTTTCATAAAACGCTATCTGTTGAGACTTTTTAATACTATTTTTTTTTTTCTTAATTAGCTGTCAGAAAAATCGCTCATTGCATGGCAAAAACACACACTAAGATTATTATTCACACAACGACAGAATACAGGGTCGGATCTAAGATAATTAATTATATTCGGTACAGTGTAGCAAAACCAAAAATTTTGAGACGCTGAATCTTAAGCCGTGCGCGGTATGCGGACGGATCTGCATCAGCTTTTTACAATGGGAAATTCTATCCCTTTTGGGAAAAAATACTAGTCATTAAATAAATAAAATTTTATTTTAAATTATTTAAAATCACGTGCAATGATGTTGATGGTAGCTGGCGTCCATTCACTGTCCTGGTACTCGTAGTACGTAAGAGAAATACTCCCCATAACAGTTCTCTTTCTTGAGGTATTATTTTCTGGCATATTTTCCTTGTCCTGAAATAAAATTCACTGTCAGTATTTTTATTAAATGTGCATTTTAATCTTCAAGAAAGAATTCCTGAGATTTTTATAGAATAGGTACTAAATTCGTAAATTTGCCCAGATTCGGCCCAGCCATAGTAAACAAAACTGGATCTGTCAAATGATCTATGCTATTTACGAAATTATTAAATTACTTGTAGTATTTCTTATGAAATGGTTATAATTAATACACTACTTTATAAAATAAATAATGATATTGCTGATAAATAGCATTCAAAAGTCTAATAATGGTTATTGTTTCAAAAATAACAGGAATTGTATATTATCATTGGGCACGTCAAAAAAACATGTATTGCTTACCGAAGGAACGATATTCCACGAATATTTTTTTATGAAACACTTCCACACATTGTACACGTTGCATTTTATCATTTCTATTGAGTTTAAAAGCACAAAACAGTAAAAAATAATTTTAAATATTTATGTCAACTGTGACAACACAACAAATATGACAGTTAAGGATCATTTCGCATGAAAAATCCGGCTTGGATGATAAATCTTTCAGTGTAGTGGTTAGTGTTGCAATACATTGCAATGCTAAGGAAGGAAAGGGACAGAGTTATGTGACAGTCCTTATCATGAACAGGATGCAAATATTGTCAAATATCATCAGTGTGTGTGTGAAATTTGTGTTCCTTCTGCTTATATTTTTAAAAAAAAATTATTTCTGTGGTAGAAGCACTAAAAATGATAAAATAAAACTTTTTTCCAAAAAAAATGAACCGACTTCCAACATAAAACTTAAAATCATGAAATAACAATATAGAAAAATGTATTGGCATGCTACCTACTGAATGAGGTGAAGTCGGTGCCGATAAAATTAAATAATCTAAATTTACATTAGAATCGTGTATGCATATATATATATATATATAAAATGCCTAGCTAAACAATTACATAACACCCTTACTCCTGCACTTGGCACCGACTTCACCTCATTCAGTAGGTAGCATGCCAATACATTTTTCTATATTGTTATTTCATGATTTTAAGTTTTATGTTGGAAGTCGGTTCATTTTTTTTGGAAAAAAGTTTTATTATATTTTTTAATAAATAATGCCATTAAAAGTACTTACTAATACACCCGCTATATACAAACATCCGAGTACCAAGAGAATTTTGAATTTTGGGACCATTTTCAAATGTAGGTACCTATGTTGTATGCAATGTTTATTGTATTGTAGAGCGCTTTAGCCGCATCCCCATAATAGATACTTATTTAATTTATCAATTTTCCATTTGTTCAATTTTGTGTAATAATCAACTAGTGTCCTTGACTATAATAGTTCATAGAAGTCGGCTAAGCCAGATATTTGTAATTGTACATGTGGTTCCGCAAACCAAAATGTAATTTATGCAATGAAATTCAAAATCATTATCGATAAATCTTTAAGTACAATGTTTTTTTTACTTATAGCTGAAGGCCGAGGCTTCTCCCGCGGCAGTATATATATTTCTTCCTTCACCCCCCATTACAGCACGGGGGTTGATTTCTGATAAAAATATAGATATATTTGTTTCAAGTCAACTATATCCATAATAAATTTGATCAAAATCGGTCCAGCAGCGGTTTAAACGTAAATATGTCAAAGACAGACAGACTAACTTTGGCGTTGTTAATATTATATTATCTAGAACAAAAGTATGGATAATGATCTTATGCGAACGTGATTTGTCTATACAAAACAGGTTCGCATAAGATCATTATCCATACTTTTGTTCTCTATAGAATCTCTAGCAATAGATTACAAAAACTTTTTATATCGCTTCTCAAAAAAAAGGAAGTGAGCATTAAGGACTTATTTTTAGACCCACAAAAAATGTTGATTACTTACTTCTTACTTCCAACGGCGCTACAACCCTTTGTGGGTCTTGGCCTCTTCAACGAGTTTTCTCCACCTGTCACGCTCCTTTGCCACGTTCCTCCAGTTCTTAAATTTGCCCATCTTCTTGAGGTCTTCTGCAATACAGTCCATCCACCTCTTCCTTGGTCTGCCTCTGGGTCGTTTCTGCTGCGGCGTCCATCTTGACATGACCTTAGGAGCTCTATCTTCTGGCATGCGTTCTAGGTGTCCCGCCCATCTTAGTCGCTGCGCAAAAAATGCAAAAAATGTTGATAAGATTTGAAAATGGTGACATTGTTAACTTCGGTCGATTTCACTACTCAAATCCTGCAAATCGATATGATTTCCTAAGAATGAGAGACGTTGCAGAATGTTAACCATAATAATTATTTTATTTTCAAGTACGAATGGAACCCTGAATTATACAGAATAGTTATAGACTAAACCATAAATGGTCAATTGCAACTAAATTATTTAGTCTATTATTACAATGTCTGAAATGTATTTTTTTTATAATTATACTTTAAACAAATCCTGTACAAAAACAAAAAATCCAGCAATGGTGATTTTTATATATTATTGGTATATTATTTTAATGAACCACATCCTCAATTTTCATAAGGGTGACTTCAGCAGTTTTTTTTTATTAACATTTAACGATTTTTCATCCCGCGCATTAATTCTGCAACCGGGATAAATGCATATTTTTACGTAATTTTAATTATTTAATCTAATTTTAAATAGTCACCAAAATTAATTAACCCCTTTTTCTCTAATTAAATAAAAACCATATTAAAATCAGTGACACAAAGTGGGAAGCAGAGTGCAATGACGACACGACTGCACAGTGGGCTGAAAGTTGACTTCCATAGACATAGTCCATTTTTAAGTGTCTTTATTTTTGTTGGGTATTGCTTTTGTTTACAATAACTATGCCTATATATGTAAAAAAAGGTAATCCAGAAAATACAAAAGGATAATAAAAATTTCGTGTATTGAATTTATAAGAAGTTTAAAAAAAGGCTCCATACGAAATATCTGTATTTTTTTAGATTTCAAGAAATGTTGTTTGGTATATGAAGTAAAGGTGCCGACGGACGCATGTCAAATTGTTTCGCAAATTTATTTACGCAACAAAATATAATAAAATGGGGTCTAGTTGAAAGTTATTTACAAGATAGCGCTCCAACAAAATTCTTCAAAACAGCTTTTTACAGTGCGACAAGCTTTTAGCGGTGGCACCAGCGATATTTTAAATAAGAAATGATTCACTAATATTTTTATGGGAGTTTATAACCCGATATGCTTGAAAAATAAAAATCACTTGCTTAATTTTTACTTCTTGAGTAAATGCATTTGAACACATTAATTAATTATCAAAATATCTCCCACTCAGAGATGCAGATGGTATATAATTAAGTATCGTATGTTAAATCCTAACTAATATAATAAATGCGAAAGAAAGTTTGTTTATTTGTTTATTACCTCTCCACTCTTTATCTTTTGAACCAATCTTCCTAAAATTTCGCATACACATAGTTAGGAGTCCTGAGAAAAACATATATACCTTTCATCCCGGGAAAAATCACAGTTCCCATGGGAGATTCACACGGGCGAAGCCGCGGGCAAAATCTAGTATAAAATAAATAATATATTATAATAAATAATATTTATTATGAATATTTATTATATGATAATATTATGATGTCGTAAGAGGCGACTATGGGAAATGCTTCCGATGGGCATCAGCGTCGGAAGCTCACAAAGCCAAAAAAAAAACTGCGCTCGCCAACCCGCCTGCCAAGCGTGGTGAGTATGGCAAATCCCCCCAAAATTTTGGGGGAGACCTTTATCCAGCAGTGGATATTTTGCAGTTGTAATGATGATGATGATGAATAAATAATATTAAAAAAATCTATAAAGAATTATTACGGAGTAGATATGATTTAGATAAGGTTGAGGTGGGATTTGAACGTAATTAACTGTATTTGACAGACTAATTGTAGATTTATATATTTACAACAAATTAGCACGCAGAAATGCCGAGACCGATGCATGACATATAATAATTTTAAAAAAATATTATTTTAAGTATTTTTAATAATCTTGTCCATCTAGATTGGTCTCTTGCCTCATAGTGCAGAAATGCCAAATTTTTGATAAGCGTTCAAATGGCGGGACCAAGTCGGCATGATGAAATATTTTGGGAACCCACTTTTTCTTAATTAAAAAATGAGAAATAATAAGTCCAGCCACAAAATTTTTATTTGGCCCCGTGATCAACCTTCTCTTTTTATAACTAAGCAACTGGGAAATGCTTTAGCCTCTAATATACTAATTCGTCTTTTTTACTAAATAGTTTAAAGAAAGCGTCAAGCAAAGATCGATTTAACTTGTAATTTACTAACCCAGTCACAGATTTCACAAATTATGACTATTTTACATTTTACAGCTTCAAAACTAGCTCTTCCAAAATAATAAAATTGAAACTTCAATTTACAACATCATAAATTATGATCTCAGCGCAAGAAATAATAGATCATATTCTTTTATAGTGAAAATGGCCACCGCACGATTTGGTGCGAGTGCGCCAGTGACAGCGACCGGCCATTTGCATCAATCAGAGAGGGCCATTTATTTATTTAGGTACTAGCTTTTGCCCGCGGCTTTGCCTGCGTGAATTTCCCACGGGAACAGTGCTTTTTCCCTGGATGAAAGGTACCCATGTCCTTCTCCATCCTTCTATGTGTATGCGAAATTTCAGGAAGATTGGTTCAGTACATAAAGCGTGAATAGGTAACAAACAAACTCACTTTCGCATTAATAATATTAGTTAGGAAAGTTAAGATTATGATTTTACTTTATTACAAAAAAGTAAAACGCGCCTTTTTTACCAGTCAACCAACTGGGTGATGTAGAAACAGTGGGTGCCCTTTGTTTCGCTTAAAATTTTTGTTCCTAATTTCACTTCGCCGAACCTTTAAACTTTTTTTCTCTAGAACGCTTAAAGGTATCAAGTTTGAAATTCATGTTACTTACTCGAATCCACGGTCTCTTTTAGCAATTAAATAGTCAAAATTATACACACGTTAACGCGAACAGGAGATATTATCGTAAATGTTGAGAATTTTATCATATTTTGCGTTTACAGATGGGAACCAACGAACCAACTAAGGCCCGGGGTACTTTCCGTTGATAAATAAATACGAATTTTGTCAAAAAACTAAGGTCCAGCAGTAATTGTACAGGAATTAATCTGAAAATCGTAAATATGTTGTTTTTTTTTTTTTTTAATTTTTTTTTTAGCCAAAAAACAAAAAACAATACAACATGATACGCTATGGCGCCTAAAACCATGTCATGGTTTGTCTAGGCGTTGCACATTCGACTTATCTGATCTAATATACACCTTAAAAAGACTGGTCGGTTGTATTACCCCATCTGTGCGAAAACAATCCCGTCCGCTCATAGTTACAAGCATGCGACACCACTATACCTACGAAGAATAAAGATCGTTTGTAAAGCGAGGTTGCTTGTGTTGTCAGTCGCGTCATCCGCTATCGCTGTGCAGGATCACTTGCGCACAAATAAGTTAAAGTGTAAATCTAAAGCTTGTTAATTTAGTTGAAATATAAAACATTTTGACATTAATTTTGTTACAGTAAAGAAATCGTATTTACATTGTAAATATATGTATTTGTACTTTCAAAGAATAAAGGAAGCCCAGGACAGCAAATATATATGGAAACGGTTATGTATTATAAAAATATTTTTTAATTATAGATTTTGCGTTCTTTTTATTGTGTAAGTCTACAGTAATTTGATTAGGTATTTTATTTAAGATTTCCGGCATTTGGTTACGAATTATTCTCTTCCCATAAAGGTTATTATATTTTTCTTTGAAATATTTTTTAACGATTATTCGCCTAGTTTTTTTACCGGTTATATTGTTCGGAAGAGTATCTATGATGTTAAAATTTTCCTTTAATAGAGAGTAATGAACGAAATCGTAAAGAGGTAAAATGTTACAATATTTAAATAATTCATTGTAGTTATCTTTATATCAATCTTTTATTTTTCTACCCACTATCACTTTAATTATACGTAATTGTAAACTATATATTTTGTCTAAGTATGTTTTAAATGTTCTTCCATAGCTAGTGATGCCATAAGAGTATGTCGGTTCAACGAGTGACTTATATAACATCCGTAACACCGGAAATCTAATTTTATTAGATAAGATTTTAAATTTTATGAGTAGTGCACGTAGTTTTTTACATATTAATTCGACATTAGGACCCCAGTTAAACCTATTATCTATAATAACACCTAGATATTTTTGTTGTGTTACTTTTTCGATAGGTTAACAACTGCATTGGTTTGAGTTATCGTGCATACAGGCGTGAGTATGAACCGTAATTTCTACATCATGAGTTACTCGATTGTGACTAGAGTGGATGTGTAGAAGTTTGGTTTTCTGCGAATTCAGTACCAGACCCATATCGTGAGACCATTTGCTTAGCAAGTCCATGTCATGTTGAAGTTTGCTTTCAGCAATTTTCAGATTTCGATCAGCTGATATTAAACATGTATCATCTGCAAACTGGTATATCGTACAGTTATTAATCAGGTTATTACCATCATTAACATACGCTAAGTAGTGTAATGGGCCTAATACAGAACCTTGTGCTGTTCCTACATTATTATTAATACTGTCGCTGTAGTTATTAGCAATCTTTACTACATATTTTCTGTTAGTTAGGTAATCCTTGCTCCAGTCAAGCAAAGGACCCCGTATACCAGTTGTGTCCAATTTTTTTAGTAGCGTGTCATGCCTGAGAGTATCAAACGCCTTGCTATAGTCAATAAAAGCTACCAAAACATGTTTTTTATTATTTAAATAAGAATTTACTTCATCAGTGAACTTTGAAAGTAACTCACGTGTGCTTTTTTTTGGTTGAAATCCGAATTGGTTAGCTGAAAGAATATTGTTATCCCTATAAATTTGTTGAATTTGGTCACAGATATATTTTTCTATTATTTTATCCAAAATAGATAAAATCGAAATTGGTCTAAAGTTATTATAGTCACTGTGCGAACTTTGTTTGTGAATTGGTCTTACAACGCTTATTTTTAATTCATCAGGATATATCCCATGTTTAATAGAATTATTAATGAATTTAACCATAGTCATAGTAATCTTTTCGCATAATTTTTTTAAATCTAGCGGTCTGATTTGATCATGTCCTGGAGTCTTTTTATGATTAATTTTTTTTATGATTTTAGATATTTTCTCTTCAGTGGCAGGTAAGAAACGGATCGACCTATCTGCTGGTTTACTATATTGTTCTGGATTTAATAGCTTTATGTTACAATTTGAAGTAATCTTACTCACATTTTCTTGAAAACTTTCAGCAAAGTTGTTAGCAATTTCACTTTCAGTGGTATTATTTTTGGAAAAAGATTTAATTATAACTTGGTCAAGGTTACTTGCCTGCTTTCCTGTCATTTGGAAGTTAAAACGTTACAAACTTATTTTTGCGCTCGATGCAATATGAATACTAGGGATCCAACTGTATAATTAAGCTTGTTTTTTAATTTAATTGGTATTTGTGTTAGAGCTATAATATGAATCTCGAAATAATACGAGATTCAATTTTCGAATCTGAATTCTGCATTAAAACCGTTTGCGCCTAGCCTTTCGTAGTGTAAACGTCACTGATGACAACTGATGGGTACTTATACTTTTGACAGTGTAATATACTGGGAAGCGAGCGAGTGACGTAATCAAGGTCGCGTGTACAGTGCGACAAGGATCTTTTTGCACGTGAGTGAGGGCGCCACCTACGTTTTAAAAAAGAAATTTTAATAGTTTAGACATTAGTTCCGTTTTTTACCTCAAGCAAAAAGATGTTTGTCGCACTGTACTAAAAGCATTATTTATTAAACTTTTAGGGAAATTTGCTTACGTAATTACTTTCAAAAAGTTCAGAGATATTTTGATACGTGTAGAAGATTCTAGATATAGTAAAATATTTGACTTAAAATTTGTTCTCGGTACCAAAACCGTAAAAGTAAATATAAAATATTAGTAAATCTATTATTTGCGCGAAGTCACCGTGGTGACAAATTACACACATATTCAAGACTATTTTGTGATCAAACTCCCAAAATGTCACCACTTGTATGATTTTCTAAGTTCGAGTTTTTCACAGAACCGTTAAAAACACTTTTTATGACTGGAAAACCTTATTATAAACCGGTCAACTTTTATTTACAGTTAAGTAAAGTCTTATTAATTATTTGTGAACAGTAATCTCTATTGTAGACTTCTTTGTTTATGAGCAATTCAGTATAGTTTATTTACCCCTCCCATTTTATATCGGATCATCAAAATTCTATTTTTTTTCCATAGGGATGTCTAAAAACATCAAAATAATATTTAGGATAAGAATCGTGGTTGTAGGAATTTGTCGGTAAAAAACATTTTTAATGCCCCGCCTAAGAGTGTTGCGGGCCTTTCAAGATGATTGAAAAAAATATATTAAAAAATTACGATTTATTCCGCGGTCACTGTTTACTACTGGTAGTAACATTGGTAATAATAGGGGCAACAAAATGTGGTTTTGCCCTAATGACAATGCCGTTTGGGGCAAAACAGGCTTATAATATGAAGCGAATACGGGGTTTTTTATGTGGGGCGAAACTACGTGGGGCAAACGTGAAACTTCTCGATTTCTCTTTTCATTTTTAAAGTCTTTATAAATCCACTTTAACACTGTAGATAATATCTAGCTACTCTAAATTCTTTGTGTAATAACCTTTCTGTCTAGCTCGCATAGATGAAGAATTTCTTTTCATAACGCTAAGAATAAACCATCTTCATACAAAATTACGTCACTGAAAGAAAATGTAAAGCTGGGCTAAACATGGAGATGGGCCAAAATTACGATCGTGTTAGGGTCACGTCAAATAGAACCGGGTAAAATAATAATTATCTTAAATATTTATAACACAAATAGTTTTGTAAACACAAAAACAAAACAACAAAAACTTGTATATTGTGTAAATACGTTGACTTATAATCGTCGAAATAATGACTTTACTAAGAAAATATTATTAGCTCTTCTTCTTCTTCTCTCAGCCGAAAGACGTCCACTGCTGGACAAAGGCCTCCCCCAAGGATTTCCACAACGACCGGTCCTGCGCTGCCCGCATCCATGCGCAACCCGCGACCTTCACCAGGTCGTCGGTCCACCGAGTGGGAGGCCTGCCAACACTACGTTTTCCGGTTCGTGGTCGCCACTCGAGAACTTTTCTGCCCCAACGGCTATCTGTTCTGCGAGCTATGTGCCCCGCCCACTGCCACTTAAGTTTGGCGATTCTGCGGGCTATATCGGTTACTTTAGTTCTCCTACGGATCTCCTCATTTCTGATTCGATCACGCAGGGAAACTCCGAGCATAGCGCGCTCCATCGCCCTTTGGGTGACCTTGAGCCTTCTTATGAGGCCCATAGTAAGCGACCACGTCTCTGTTCCGTATGTCATTACTGGCAACACACACTGGTCAAAGACCTTAGTCTTGAGACACTGCGGTATTTTGGACGAGAAGATATCGCGAAGCTTCCCGAACGCTGCCCAGCCGAGTTGGATTCGACGGTTGACCTCTTTCTCAAAGTTGGACTTACCTAACTGAACTGTTTGTCCCAGGTATACGTAATTGTCAACAACTTCGAGTGTAGAGTCTCCAACCTTTAGAGGAGTGGGTGCGACACGGATATTAGACATGATTTTCGTCTTATCCATGTTCATTTTTAGACCCACTTGTTGAGTAGGGTGGAGCGCGGATGTATGGGAATATTTTTTTCTTCATTTTGAATTCTAATAGTGAGGGATTTATGTCTTGCCCGAAATTAATACTATATGTAAATTTTGATATAAATAAAACAATATCTTTTGCCTCCGCACTGACTTCAAAGATTTTAAAATTTTTGAAAAATTAGCTTTACCTGTCAGACCTTTTATTGACATGTAAACGGGTTCAAATTATGTGAATTGACACAAAATGTGTTAATTAAGCATAAAATAATATATTTTAATGAAAAAAGTATAAAAATTAACATTAAAAAAATAAAATTAATTTGCTCTAAAATGACAAATTTCGGCATTTTCTCTCTTAATTCTAATTCAGCCTGTATGGCTCTCAATTGAGATGTTTTAGTGTAATGTTAAGTGGCTACTTCATCTGTGATCTTCACAACTCATTCAACAGATTGCATGGAACACAGAACTTAAAGAATAACAGCTGATTCTCGCTACCAGGCTGTACTATACTGCCAATTTCTTCAGTCAATAATTGTATAAAAAATGGTGGCTAGAAACAATCGTTTTGCCAATATATTATTTCTATATCATTTAAAATATTGAAATTTATATCTGCCACTACAAAAAATCTTGGGGTTGTTGATGTAGAAATACTGCGTGCCTTCAAACTACGACGAGCATCCAACTCACGTATTTGCTTCTGCGTGACAATTAACATAGCCAGAAAATATTGTCGTTGTACATAAAATAGCCATTTCTTTGAGTGACTGGGTTTCTAATATGCTTTCTAAATCTTCTCGAAGGTATCGTATAAATAATAATGTTAAAAGAGACCGAGAACCATCTTAACTCTGATGGTTTTTCTTTTAATACAGAACCACAAAGAAGCATATAGTTTCACAATTAATGTAGTCGAAGTGATCAGACCAAGTGATGATTTTTCCGTCGCTATATAAACCTAACAGTCAATTTTTACTTTTCAGTCAACGGGCATGCGACTATTTAACTGTAGATGTATCGTAAAGCCTAAATCTTCGGGAGAATTGCCTGAAATTATTGCTGATACGTACAATGATTTGTGAATATTTCTGGGAGCTTATTTCTTTACAATCGATAATATTTGCTCATGTTTTGGCACTTTTTTATATCTTGGACAATTGCAGTGAGTAAAATCTTTGCATATGCAAGCCAAAATATCAAAAAGCATCATACTATCCCGTCGAAAACTTTTCAAGTCTGCAGATAAAATACATTTGATGGACTTGAGTAGATTTTTACATTTTTTATGATGTGCTGATAACAATTAAATATCTCTGGAAAGTATTCCTGTTGGTATGAATGCAGTAAGCCATAAATATTTAATTTTTTATGACCAACTTAGCAATTTCCGAAAATATAGGCTTTTTTTTGACGTTCTCATAGTTTACCTCGTCAACTCTTAAAACTTCATATATCTTTGTAAGTTGGTAAAACATTTGACTTTAACATACAAAAATCATTAACTAATGGACACATTACAGGCATTCCGAGCCTTTTCCATTATAGTACTAAGAATTTATACGATATTTGTCAAAAAAATTGTCAAGCGCGTTTTCAATTATTCATGCGAAAACTGACCCTCCTTTGCACCCCCGTACTCTTCTTTTACGTAGTATTGCACCTTGTTTATTATTTTATATCGAAAATAGAGGATTTTACCTTTTGAAATTAATATGAATTATACATATATTTGTCATTTTAATAAAATTAAAAATCTACAAACTTGAGTCTAAAATCGACTATTCGTAAAAGTTCAATGACCTTGCGGAGACGGTTACACTATTTTTTTTCAAATTATATTTTAAATGTGTATGTTTGAGACCAAAAGGCATAAACTTTTCACTATTAGAAATTTAAAATCAGAAAAAAGTAATTTCGCTCCACCCTATTGTTGAGAGGCTCTACAGAGGCCATCGAGCATTGTGCCTAGGTCTTCCAAGGTCTCAGCCATGACTACGATATCGTCAGCGAATCGAAGGTGAGTGAGGTACTCGCCGTTTATATTGATACCGAGGCCGCTCCAGTCCAGAAGCTTGAAGACATCTTCCAGGGCGGCGGTGAACAGTTTCGGAGAAATAACGTCTCCCTGTCTCACCCCTCGCTTCAACTGGATAGGTTTCGAGCCTTGATCCTGGAGACGGACCGACATGGTGGCGTTTTCGTACAAACACTTCAGCGCTTCGATATATCGATAGTCAATTTGGCACCGTTGGAGAGACTGTAGCACAGCCCAGGTCTCGATCGAATCGAAGGCTTTCTCGTAGTCCACAAACGCCAAGCATAAGGGCTGATTATACTCCTCAGTCTTCTGTATAATCTGCCGCAGCGTATGTAAGTGGTCTACGGTACTAAAGCCTTTTCGGAAACCGGCTTGTTCGGGAGGCTGGAAGTCGTCGAACCTGCGAGCGAGACGATTCGTAATGACTCTCGAAAACAGTTTGTAGACATGGCTCAGAAGTGAGATAGGCCTATAATTCTTCAATAAGGTTTTGTCGCCTTTTTTGAAGAAAAGTACCACCACACTTCTGTGCCATGCCGTAGGCGTTTGTCCCTCGAGTATGACGGAATCGAATAGCTTCTGAAGAGCTTTTAATACCGGTGTTCCACCTGCTTTCAGAAGCTCAGCCGTGATTCCATCATCACCCGGTGCCTTATTGTTTTTTAACTGTTTGAGAGCCATTCTAATTTCGTATAGGCTGACGTCCGGGATATCTTCGGTGTAGTGTCGGGTCAATCTGGCTCTTGGATCTTTGGCCAGATTACTGACAGGTGCGCGTACGCTGGTGTATAATTGTCCGTAGAACTTCTCAACCTCTTCCAACAGCTCTGGCTTCGACGAAATGATTCTGCCATCCTCAGTCTTCAGCTTGGTCAGTTGGCTTTGACCAACAGACAGATCCCTTGCAAACACTTTTGAGCCCTTATTTCGCTTAATCGCCTCTTCAATACGGTCAGTATTGGCGTAAATCGCGCGTTAGGGACTTGGAGATCTGTCTGTTTAGACGTCGATACTGAGCAGCATCGTCAGAGGACTGCAGAACCAAGTTTCGTCTTTCTTCCATGAGTTTGTTGGTGAGGTCCGAGATCTTTTGGTTCCTTTTGAACAGCGGGTTTTGAAGGCCTTAGACCCAGCTGTTTGGACAATTTGCACAAACCTGTCATTATAATCGTCCAGATTTTCGCAGTCTCCCAGGCATTCGAAGCGATTCTGCAACTCGAGCTGAAAGCTCTCGGGGTTTTGGAGCTGGATAGGCGCTGGTCGGAGCGTAGACTTCATCAGTCGACACCTTTCGAGTTTTATTCTAAGATTCAATGTGCCTCTTACCAATCGGTGATCGCTTCCTGTTTTTACGGCATTGATCACAGAGACATCATTGAATATGTGCCTCTTCGTCGACAAGATGAAGTCAATCTCATTTTTTGTAACGCCATTAGGATGCAACCATGTCCACTTTCGCTGTTTTGGCTTTTGAAGAAGGAGTTCATCATAAAGAGGCCCTCCTTCTCCATAAAGCCGGCCAGCAGATGACCACGTGCATTCCTCGTTCCATAACCAAAATTCCCCACTCTCAGCTCATCATCGCTTCGTTTGCCCAGTTTCGCGTTAAAGTCCCCCATCACAACGGTATAGTGGGCCTGGGAGCTATGTATGGCTCTAGAAATATCCTCATACATAGTCTCTACCTCGTCGTCGGAGCGATATGAGGGCGGTGCGTATACTTGTATTACCTTCAACGAATACCGTTTGGTGATTCTGAGTACAAGGTACGCTACCCTCGCCGAAACACTCTCGAACTGGACCACGTTGTTGACGAGGGACCTGTGGACGATAAACCCGACACCACCCTGGGACAGTTGTTCGCCCTCCCGGAAATAGAGCAGGTTTCCGGATTTGAGGATCATGGTGTCCTCCCCTCTCTTCGGACTTCACATAATCCTACAATATCCCATCGTAACCTGCTCAATTCTTCCTCCAGTTCAGCGAGTTTCTCGTCGGTCCGCAGTGTGCACGTGTTGTAAGTTGCCAGGGCCAAGGGTCGTCGGGGTTGGTAGCCTGGCATCTGCCGGGGATTCTTAGCACCCCTGCCCCGCCGTTACCGTGACCGCTACCAGAGTCCGGGATAGCGGGGCCGCCGGGGACTAGGGGCCGTGTTGTGGGTGTATCAACCATAGGGGGGTTTTGCCGTAATCGCCACGCTTGGCATGCGGGTTGGCGATCGCAGTGTGATGTCATAGTACGCGGAAAGATGCTGCTGCCCATCCTCCGGTGTTTTAGATCCCTTAGTCGCCTCTTACGACACCCACGGGAAGAGATGGGTTGGTGCTATTCTAGGGCCACACCACAGGCCCATTATTAGCTCTACATAAAAGTAAAAACATCATTTGTTGTATATGTCAGATGCCTGAACACATTCAATAAGAAAGGAGAAAGATTAAGTGAAATTAGTATTTATTTGTAGTATTTAAAATATTTAATTAATTAAAATTACTTACTTTCCGGGCTCAGTGACCCAAAATGAGTCTTGGCCTCCGATACAGGAGCACACCAGCGTCTCCGGTCCCAAAAATAATTCAAATTATACATAAATATAAGAAACAAAATGTCATTACATAACTTAATTACCATAACTATGCAGTTTTTTTTATCAAAGCCCAGGATAGAAACGAGAGGAAAAAAAAGGAGTACCATCTTAAGGATTACAAAAACATAGACAAATTCAAAGCATTTCACAATGAACACCGCATAAGTAAGCTGAGGAGATAGAGGTTAATAAAAATCTAATAATTTCTTTGAAAAACAAATATCAAAAAGCAAATTAAGGCTAGTCTGTGTACGTGCCCTTACAAGTCACGTAAGTAAAGCACAAAGCACCATATTGCAGTGCAAAATTTCCCCAAGATAATAACAGCTTTGCCAGTAAAGACAAGGTGTAACGCGTTCGAGCATAATATATGAAAGCAGGTGTCGTAACAAAGTCATTGTAAACTGCAATTTTTGACGGAATATCTCCAAAACTTCCGGTTTCTGGGCGCGACAAGATAAGTTTTCATACTTTATGAAGTTTTACAGTTATTCTTGCTTATTGTTTGTCTTCAAATTATGCGAAAAACTTTATACGATTTGAGTTTGAGATGTTTTTTAGTGTATTATATTTCTTATAATCTGTGGGGGGATTTCGGGAAATGGGATGGAAGTGTGTAACAGGAAGCCTGGGAAGATATTGCTATTTTATTTAACCATTTGATGAAGTAATAATAAGTCAAGAATTATACTAGGTCTTTGCGCCCACGGTAGGTTATTACCATGATGATCCGTCGAATGTTACCCATGATTGGCGACTTATGTAAGGCTCCTGTCTTTTTTACATACCTAAAATCACGTCTTTATCCCTTACAGGGTAGACAGAGCTAAGAGTCGTGAGACTCGAAGGCCACGCTTAGCTGAATAGTGGGCTCTCTGATGGAATCGAGATTCGGGTATAGTGACAGGTTGCTAGCCCATCGCCTATGAGTGGAGGAATTCCCAGTTTAAAGCCCTTTCCCTCGATTGACTTCTACAATCTGCGCGGGAAGAGAAGCAGCTGGCACATTCTATGTTTTTCTTCGCTCCCAGACCAGCTTGGAAGCAAAAGCTCCGTTTTTTTACTTTCCTATATTCCTAAAATAGCCAAGTATTATTCTGGATTTGATCAATGTGATGAAGTACTCTATCTGTTCAGGTCGGTTTACGGATGGTTTACTTTTCACTTAAAGTTCATTTTTATTCCCATCTTTAAATTTAGGCATGATATTTATCTTACCTTCTATTTTCACTATCAGATATTGCAGGAAGCGAGAGGAAAGATGTCATAAAAAATATTTTGGTTATTCAGACAGAACATTTATCTTAGAGGACCAATTATAAAATGTTGTATCAAATAAACAATTATGTTTCTTCGTTTGAGCTTTTCAAATGCCGTGATCTTGCAACATACTAGTTCCAGGATACTCAAGTATTCCAGAAAGCTATTGTTCGCTGGAAATAAAGTAGTTCCTCAGACTACATCTCACCCACCACACGCTCATACAATATTTATGCGTGAGGAACATAGAATGTCGATTACTGGATATTCGACGAGGAATACAAAATACTCGATACGACAACCATTATCCTACTAATATACACTTGCTTCCGGTGAAGGAAAACATCGTGAGGAAACCTGCACTCTGGATGATGATTATCAGCTAGTGTGTGATATGGAGAAGGCAAACCACTCCATTAAAATTGCCAAGATGATCGATGTGTGTGTTTCATTCCATATAATGACCACGACGCTCAGTCATGAGGAATACGACTTAAGAGAGAGATGGATGGTAAAGCTACTGACTCTATAGAAGACAGTTATTTTATATTAACATCAGAGCTTTTAAATGCATATTAAAGACATCATTTTTCAAATCACAATGGTTTTAAATGTCCACGCGGACGAAGTTGCGGGCACAGTAGTCTAATATAAATACAAACTTTATAACCATGTGATGAGATGAGAAGTAAAAATGCAATTTAAAAATAATAATACTTATGTCGTAAACTAAAGGAATGAGATTTTTATGGTTCGTACCCAAAAGGGTTTTCGCGGGATGTGGTTCCATTCAAATCGATCGTCTTCATTTCGGATGCGGTTTCCAGAGCGTTTTCTAAAATCAATCATCCCAGAAACCTGTTGGATTTACAAAAATTAACATAGATCGACATTGGATACTTTAGAACTAACGTGCATCGGCATTCCATACTTCGACATTCAGTAGAGTAGAGAGAGAGAGTTCAGGAGAGTAGTAAATATCTATTTTATTGATTTATTTGTTAACTTTGATAAATTTGCGGTAAATTTAGCATCCCGGTGAGTATTGTATGAAATAAGCATTTAAACCGTTTATAATTTATTGTTAAAATAATGTCACATCTAGGTATAGTTACTACGCGGTATATCAATGGTCCTTTATTGGCTTTTGCGCAGGTAAAGGAAATAAGTAAGTGTAGGTACAAAAAATCCATGGTAACAGGGAGTCCAAATACAGAATACTTTTGTATCAGATTGGGAACATTCTGACTTATATTAATACATGAATACTACTTATTTATATAAACTCTGAGTTTGCAGATCAGTTTAGCTTGTAAATGCTCATTCGTTCAGGTCCATAATGTCCATTTCCCAAAATGTCCCCTGGTTTCAAAATGACCCTTCCCAAAATGCCCCATTCCCCAAAACGTCCCTTCTTCAATATTTTTCTTTTCCAAAATGACTACACTGCTCCGGCTTTAAAAGACTAGAGGATAGCGGTAGCTGAATCGTCTTTAAGGTGATGTGTCAATTTTCATAGATTTGCTTCCGATGAATAAAAACTTCGTAAGGAAACCTGCACATGAACAATATTGTTAGTTTGTTTTGTTACGATACGGCTGCCATTAAGTGGTGGTAATTGAAAAGTGATTAGGAAAATTGAAACAATCTGCTATCATTTGTATCTATATCACAAGTAGAAAACGTACATGTCGGAACTATACAACAACATCAGAATTATCAGATCATGGGTTCAGGGGGCCGTGCTCAGAAATGGATAACCAGAGCGGTAAACACAGTACAGGTACTTCAACAATGGGTTCACGTGAAAACACATGTGGGCACAAAACTCAAGTTAATATTAACTGTGAGGATGAAGGTATTTCCAAAATAACATGCACAACTTTTAATAGACAGGGTAAACAACTCCTATCTCAAGTTATAGCCCAAAGCATCCAGGGATTCATCGGATATTAACGGATTAATAAATAATCTAGCACTAATCTCTCATTTTGCTCTATCCTACTCACGGCAAGGGTCCGTGCCGCACCAAGCATGGCTCAATCCATTTCAATCAGTGAGTTCTACTGAATGGTCTTCCGTGCTAACTAGCCAAACACAGTTTAACCATCAAACTGTCCAACCACTAAGATCTCCAATATCGCGCTGATATCGTTATATGAACTAAGTAACACGACAATAACACTATTCTATCACTGACTACATAGCTACAGAGAATTCAACACAACCGGACGACACCGCGCCACAAATAAGACTGTCCCGCTATAATGCCATAACGATTGCACGTTGATTTTGTTACAAAGAGGAGGTGACACAAGTGACAGTACGACGGCTGACGCAGTTCATGAACTTACCAATTACATTGCCACAAATTTGGAATGTGGGCAGAAGGTTTTGAGTGTGTTTTTAGATCTCGCCAAGGCATTTGACACGGTTTCGGCCCCCATTCTTATAAGGAAGATGGAAAGGATGGGTATACGTGGTCTTCAGTTGAATCTCTTCAAGGACTACTTGAGTGACAGAACGCAACAAGTAAAGGTGGGCGAACACTTAAGCGAGGAATGTTCTGTCACATGCGGTGTACCCCAGGGGAGCGTTTTGGGACCAATACTATTTCTCATCTATATTAATGAATTGGGTTCACTTCACTTGCCTCAGGGCAAGCTCATAAGTTTTGCTGACGACACCGTGTTGCTTTTCAGTGCCAATTCTTGGAAGAAAGTTTTTGAGTGTGCCCAATCAGGTTATAATATGGTAGCCAATTGGTTGCAAAATAACATGCTCACTCTCAACACTGGTAAAACTAAGATTCTTCCTTATGCAATTCAGAAAAGAAAACTTCCAGCGGTTACTGGTCCATACTCCATCATAGCTCATAACTGTCGTCTGGGTGGTGTAACATCTCAACCCTGTTGTTCATGTCCTAGACTAGAACGAGTTGATGTCGTAAAATATCTTGGCGTGGAAATTGACAACACCCTCAATTTCCATCAACACCTTGCGTCACTGAACAGTAGACTCCGTAAACTAATCTATGTGTTCAAGACGTTGAGACATGTTGCAGATGAAGCAACCAGAAGGTCTGTCTACTTTGCCCTGGCTCAATCGTTGTTGACATATTGCGTCACCTCTTGGGGTGGCGTCCCTAAATCAACCCTCCTCCAGATTGAGAGAACACAGAGGGCTATTCTCAAGGTGTCCTACGGCCTTCCGTTTGACTATTCTACTGTAAATCTTTACAAAAAAGCTAAAGTGTTAACTGTCCGTCAATTATTTATACTCAACGTAATACTCAAACAACACAAATCAACTGCACACTGTATTGCAACATCCCGCAGAAGGCGTCGTGTATATCCAGTTGATCGTTTTAAAATTGAGATTAAAAAAGCATTTACGAAACGTTTTTATTGTTATCTTGGTGGTTTTCTCTATAATCAAATTAATGCAAAACTTTCCTTAGTGTCCTTAACTAAGTACTCCTGTAAAAAAACCTTAACTGAATGGCTTCAGGGCCTAAACTACGAGGAAACTGAAAATCTCCTAACAATCTAAAATTCTAAATTTTTATGCCCATTTCCTATCATCAGTCATCGTACTCACTTACTTACACACATACACTTCACTACACACACACAACAAAATATCAAAGCCCACCACTTACCTATATTCTTAACTTTTAGATTGTTATAACTTATAATCGTAAAATGATTCTGCTTATTTAAAATTAATTGGTTATGTGCACTTTTAACTGTCATCCCTTGGAGTGGAGACCTGGTGTCCTGAAATACAGACTTTTTGTCTAGTTTAGGCGCCAGTCTCCCACAATATCAATTTGTTTGAATTAATTGTAGTCTAGTTATACTGATAGAATAAGTTCTGAATATTGTGGTGAGAAAATAAATCATATTATTATTATTATTATTACTTTGACACATATCCGTCGAGTTCCATTTTGAAAACTGTTTTAAACCATTGATTAACTAACAAAATAAACCACAGTTAATTTAACTAATGTAATCGCTCCGACATACATATATTTTGATCAATATTAGATTTTTAAATATTTGTTGATGTATTTTGTAAACTACAGCAGAATCAGCTCACACGTTATTGCAAAGAAGCTCACACAAATAATATAAATCATAGACATAGAAATAAAATCCTTAAAAAACTTTCTCAAGCTCTATGACATAAATAAAGTACCGAACTCAAAACTTTATAGACAGATAAGAGATATTCTTAATGAAACTATAAGATACAACATTATATTATTATACTAAGATTATGCTCAACCTGCTTTGCTAAATTGATTCCTAAGTTATCACATAAAGCAAATGGCCTCCACTTAACCAAATCGCTTAACTTTGTTCTTGTTACAAATGTTATTGACATTTATTAAGATTGTCATTCTTTTGAAACTATAAAGTTTAAGTAATTTTTTTTTCTATGTCAAAACAGACCTCGCTCTAAATTACAACGAAAGTACCAAAATATTCTTACAAAAAAGAGCTATAATTCTCCTATATCAGGCATCCAATTGTGGTCCTATTCAATCAGGCCTAATCCGTCCGATCGCTGACCCGGCCTATCGCCGGATCAGCCTGGATTGATATAATGATTCCCTTTTGAAGTCATCGCTTTGGCCTTCGTGAAGAAGACATTGAACTCGGTAATTTTAGGTCTCTCTTATTTTGTATTTGTAACTTTTTTCATATCTTAGGTTATGTGATTTAACGGTCGTTATTTGAGGATTCCGGCGACTGGGACCGAAGTTTACTCGACCCGCGGTCCGAGTTGCCGGATTTTTAATTTTATTTTTTCTTTCGATAGCAATGTTTTATACATTATCAATCAATATAAAAAAATGCATTACTCACTAAGTGGCTGACATGCAACTTATAGCCAAAACAACTAAGCGTATGAGGCTGAAATTTGGCATGTAGGTTCCTTAGGGAGTGTAGGAGAGCACTAAGATTGGATTTTCCGAAATTCACATAGAAACAAAATCCCGGGCCAATGCTTGTTATTATTAAGAACGGATTTAAAATATCTCTCATCTCACATCAGCCCCTTCCAAGATTATTTTTGCTAGAGTCAAAAATTCAATTAAAATTAGAATCCTACTGGATAATATGTGAAAGTTTTGAATGTGAGTTTGTGATTATGCTTGTTACTCAAGCACGAAAAATCTTTTAGATGGATTTTAATGACACATTTGGTACACGCGAAAAATTAACGGAATAACACTAAGGTATGTACTTTTTATCCCGAAAATATCACGAGAGCGAATCCACAGGGCGCAGCTCGTACTAAATAATAAATATAAATAAATAATAAATTATGAATAAAATAATATGAATAAATGCACAAAAGGTTTACATTTCCATCAGAAATTCATGCTTATTTATCTAGATTAATTTACTAAATAATTCGATTAGTCATTTGAAAGAACCAAAATTTATTGACGCAAATTAGTGTTTGATCAAATACTATGCTAATAAATCAAATATTCATAATATTGGTTCCCAAATCCACAAGGGATCGGAGATATAATATCGACGTGGCATAATTTAAATATGTAAATATAGGATAAGCGATCATATCGAAAATAGCTAATGGTGGTATTTAAATAAACGGTTTAAACAATCGCCAAAATTTGATATTTCAATATATTATTTGTATGTGGCAAATTAAAAGCGGCAAAATTTTATATATACATACATAGAATCACGTCTTTAACCCTTACGGGGTAGACAGAGCCAAGAGTCGTGAGACTCGAAGGCCACGCTTAGCTGAATAATGGGCTCTCTGATGGAATGGAGATTCAGGTATAGTGACAGGTTGCTAGCCCATCGCCTATGAGTGGAGGAATCCTCAGTTTAAAGTCTATTCCCTCGATTGACTTTTACAATCTGCGCGGGAAGAGAAGCAACTGGCACATCCTATGTTTTTTCTTCGCTCCCAGACCAGCATGGAAGCAAAATTTTATAGGTATAAAATTTTGTAAGTAGGTACTTAAAACAATTGGGAAAGTAAGTCTTATGCAACCGAAATGTTATATAATTTTTTTAAATACCTATTTCATAAAAATATTTATAAAAAACAATATTTATAAAAAGCGAAGGAATCAACCATATTCATTCAGAGGTGGATTTAAAAACAATGTTTGCACACAACTATATTTAGACACAAACAAATTTAATCAAAATCAAAATTTGTAATCACATACAAAAAATCATTAATATTCAGCTTTTCTTAAGAATGAGATGAAAAAATTGTCGTCAAAATTATCAATTTTATTTCCAGTTAAAAATAAGACATCCGAAATACCTGCCCATAAATAGACACATTACCTATACCAAAAGGACACAGCGGCGTAAAAATTTAATGCCGTCTCAAGGAAGATAAGTGCTGACTTAAGAGAGGAAATTATTAAAATTTCATTATCCTAAATGCAAGAGTAAGATTCCCTGAATAATTGAGGGGAAAGCAGATGGCTAACGCTCCAGAGGAAATGCTTGGGGTGTCACTTTACATATTATATATGCGTACGTCATTCTTTAGAGTGCGCATACCTCCGTCGTAGTATCTACTTTATATAGGATGGATAACTTATACAGAATCACGTCTTTATTCCTTACGGAGCAGACAGCACCAAGCGTCGTAAGACTCGAAGGCCAAATTAAAGAGTAAAGTTAGCCGCCATTTATGTTTATTACATTTCGTTCGCTAAGGTTGCCTGTAAGAGACGAGAAGGCCGCCTAATGTATGTTACAATTCTTTGTTTTTGGTGCAAAAAAGTATTTTTACTATAATTACACGAATAACAAAAAAAAAAGTTATGTTTTCAGGGTTCATGTATGTATGTAATTTCTTTATTCCACCATAAGTCCTGAACGGCTTAACATATTTTGATGAGAGAGGTATTTTTAGATTCCTTGCATTAGCCCGAATGACATAGGCTATTAAGTTGTCAGTCGTGTTTTTTATTTTTAAATAATTAGCTTGTTAAAGTTAGCATTTAGGTAGATTCTAACTAATCCTAACTAATATTATAAATACGAAAGTGAGTTTGTTTTTACCTCTTTACGCTTCATCTAATGAACCAATCTTCCTGAAATTTCGCAGACACGTATTAGGATATTAGATTAGGATATAGGGTACCTTTCATCCCGGGAAAAAGCATTGTTCCCGCGGGCGAAGCCACAAGAAAAATCTGGTAAATAAATAAATACCAAACCTCAACATCACACCGCAAAATAATGCAACTAAACGTAATAGAACCACAGAAAGTTCCTATTCCACCGCCTAATTATGAGACACTGGTACAATTTTCGTGAACACTGAATCCGAGACTTGTATGAATATTTGAGCGTCTAATTTGAAGAGATTGGCCCAGTTCCGACGTAACAGCCACTTACTGGGACGTTTCTGCGTTATTTTTATAAGGAAAACATAGTTTGGCAGTGTGGGGATATTGTGAGCTTAGTAGAATTACAATATCAGTGGTTTCCATATGTCTAGACATTCGTGCTAACCTTTCTTGTATTTCAACACATAGAAGTAGATTGCTGATGGTCTCCTCTGGTTTAATAACTAAAAAGCTACACAAATGTCCCTATCATAGTTAAATAAGTAATGTTACTAACAAAATGGGCTTTATTGCCAGAAAATAAATTATTTAATTTATTTATTAATATAAAGCACCCTGAAAACGTATACAGGTATGTACCTACAAAAGAGTAGTCAAATAAATGTATTTTATTCTGGGATACTAAGAAAAGCACTTTCAAAGTCAAAGTCAAAGGTTTTTATTTAAATCGGCTTAAAAATAGCACTTTTAAATCGTCATGTTCTTGTTTTTTAGTTACCACCGCCTCCAAAGCGCAAGTGGAGAAGAGGCGGCGCAACAAACTCCACTGCTGCATTTTCTCCAAAGACTTTAACATTTGCTAACTATATGTGAATGATATTTTACTGAATTTTGCCAAAAATAGGTACCATCACATTTTATTTTATTTTGTTTTATTCGGAAAACCTATAGTTAATAACAACTAATTACATATCTTCTTAAATAACTAATAACACAGTTAATAGGTTTTCGCATGTTGATATCTAAATACTTGCTTACTACTAATTTATTAATACTGTTTATATAAAACCAAAGATGTAACAACTACTAAATCAGAACATATAATATAAAATTCTAAAAGGTTAATAAACTATTTATAGCTCATTAGCAAATTTAACGTGCGATTGCGGAGCTGTGCAATCTATGGCTCACCTCCTGTTGTGTCCAAATTTCCCCGAATCATGTACCATAGACGACCTTTACCAGGCCGACGATAGGGCGATTGTCGTTGCCATCTACTGGTCTGGGAAAATATAGATGCCGCCAAGAAGAAGAAGAGTGTAAATAATTTGTTTAACTAATTAATTCTAAGAAGAAAACCAAATAACAATTAAGACCAGGTCCAACCTGAGCTGCAAAAAACAAAATTCTTATGCGCTTAACCGCGGCGTGTGAGCGTTGCAATAAGATAGTTTTTTGCACAACACAATGTTCTACTTTCGTTGGCAGGATCGAACAGATTTTGTACAGATTTAGCAACTATTTCTCAAATATCATTAAAAATATTAGTTTTAAAACAAAAGTGCTCGATTGAAACTTTAATATAGCGCATATATATAAACTAATTATCCATACTAATATTATAAATGCGAAAGTTTGGATGTGAGTTTGTGAGTTTGTGAATTTGTGAGTTTGTGAGGATGTTTGTTACTCAATCACGCAAAATCTACTGGACGGATTTCGATGAAATTTGGTACAGAGGTAGATAATGACCTGGAATACCACATAGGCTACTTTTTATCCCGGGAAAAAGCACTGTTCCCGTGGGAAATTCACGCGGGCGAAGCCGCGGGCAAAAGCTAGTATAAAAATATATATATGTTATCGCTGAAAATTTTAAGTTTCATGACTTGAAAGCTGAAATATTTTCTAAATTTTCGGTGCCTTAATGAATTAATTAAGCCGAAAATATGTATTTTTATTAAAAAGTACACGATTGAAACCTTAATAGAGATTATAATCTATATCCTATATTATTTTACCACTTCGTAATTAAACTCTAATTAGGTTAATTTCTTCATGAAAAATTACAATTATTTCGAATGTGGGGTTGGACCTAGCCTTAAGGTACCTACAAAATCTACCGCTACGATTACCATAAAGTCCCATATAAATAACGAAACACGTTTTAACTTTCACTCTTCTCCATTACGAATCTTGAGAACACTCTACGTCATATTTATGACAACAATTCAACTTCATACTTTATTTACAATGATCCACTGACATCAAATGATCACGGCCGATTAGACTTGTCATAAAAAATTTGCTCCTGGTTTGTCCAAGTTTTATTTTATCCAATGGATCTAGATTTTATTAATTAGTATAAAATGTGAATGTAAGTTTATATAAATCTAATAGAAATAGAGATTTTTAAAATAGTGTTCCCGAACCGATACATTGGAACCTTCAAAAAACGAGTCTACATATTCTTGAAAGGCCGGCAACACTCTTGTGATACCCCTGGTATTGTAGTAGTCCATGAGCAGCGGTGATCACTTACCATCAGGTGACCCGCTTGCTCGTTTGCCGCCCTATGTTATAAAAAATAAAATAAAAAATAGAGATACAATA
>CM031581.1:16373807-16486807 GCA_018467065.1 Ephestia elutella
AAGATGTCCACTGCTGGACAAAGGCTTCCCTCAAGGATTTCCACAACGACCGGTCCTGCGCTGCCCGCATCCATGCGCATCCCGCAACCTTCACCAGGTCGTCGTTCCACCGAGTGGGAAGCCTGCCAACACTACGTTTTCCGGTTAGTGGTCGCCACTCGAGAACTTTTCTGCTCCAACGGCTATCTGTTCCACGAGCTATGTGCCCCGCCCACTGCCACTTAAGTTTCACGATTCTGCGGGCTATGTCGGTTACTTCAGTTCTCCTGCGGATCTCCTCATTTCTGATTCGATCACTAAATTTTCATAAACAGCCATGAAAATCATTATAAACAGCCTTAATTACTTTTGTTACTTACAAAATCATTATAAACAGCCTTAATTACTTTTGTTACTTACAAAAGTAATTGAGGCTGTTTATAATGATTTTCATGGCTGTTTATGAAGATTTAGTGATCGAATCAGAAATGAGGAGATCCGCAGGAGAACTGAAGTAACCGACATAGCCCGCAGAATCGTGAAACTTAAGTGGCAGACGGTATCTAATCTTCTACATAAACTTTTTTCTTCTAATTAGGGATTAATTTCAATTAAAAAGGCTCTTCATATATTTCGTCCTCGAGTCAAGTGAAAGAAAAAGAGAAATTTAACAATTCCACGCTTATCGGGGCTCGGGGACCTGCGAATTATGGAGAGCACAGAAGGACTGCTACTGTTAATTCTGTTTTTAATGAACTAATCCAATGGTAAACCACTCATTGCCAATACAGTCGTAATGATTGTGAAATTTCATTTATGTAACGATACCAAAAGAATAAGTAAATAAAGCAGAATAAATATAGGTCTAACCTTTAATCTAAGATTATTGAGAGGTACTGACGATGTCTATAGCAGGGCTTGAAACCGGTTAATAAAAAACCTAAAAAATAAGTGTTTTGACCTGGTTACGCAGTAACGCTCGGGCCATTACGATCGGAGTGAAAACCCTTTTGAATCGGTCTCGCGAGCGGAAATTACCTGGTTAATCCCGCGCGGGCGAGTGACAAGGACGGGTATATCGCTCAGCGTTTTATCTCACTTACGCATTTGCAAGTCTCAAAGTGTAGATTGGTTAGATTTATATCGAGCGAGAGTGAGAAATAATCATAGTTAGAGCGAGTCTTTCCGGTATTTTGAACAGGAACTGAAATGATATCGCGCTTTGAACATAACCAGAAATAATATATGGTTTTGCTCAACCGTAACTGATTTAAAACGCTCTTTTTTTAAATGTATGGCGCATCGAGTGAGCTGGTTTAGAATTTTAACCAGGTTAGCAAGCCCTGGTCTGTAGATAACTGGCTTTTTCATAGTGTGTCGTTTCATTACCATAACGTTTCACTTCTGTACCCTACATTATTTTTAGCTGGGACCAACTAAATTAACGTTGGCGACGTGACCGGAGGAACAAAGAGAACATTACACTTTTTTTAACCGACTTGGGAGTATTTGTGGTAATGACGTAAGAGATTGATGAGCCTAGTACAATCTGTATGTTAATGAAACTAGATTAGTCTGTTTGTTAGAGAAATCGCACGGGAGTATAGTTTTCGAAAACAAAAAAGAACTAATTACGATTGCATAGAAATAGGAATAAATATTAGAACAAAGAATGGGCAAAGATGCGTTATTTTGCCGCAGCCTCACTCAATCATGGAAGTAGTAAGTAAGTACTTATTACTTCCATGCACTCAATATCATCTCACTGACACACGCTCAATCATGACGAATTTCCGTTTGAATTTGAATTTTCTATTTACTATTGAGTTTTTTCATAGACTAACACGGTTTCGTTACTTCACAAGCAAACAGAAGTCCTTGTTTTCGAAGGATTTTTCCCATTTATAGTGAGCGTCACAGCAAATTCATTGGCATACCTATAAATACAGCAAATGCCACATACTTATTTTATTAGCTTAATTTATATGTATTTACTGTCTGTTATAAGATAGGTAAGTATTACATGATTAGACTAGTTCTAGCTTGTATTTATCTTAGTAAAAATATTTTTTTACATTTTTTTTTTATTTTCATTTCTTTTACTATGTATTTTTTTTGTATATTTCGTTAACCAATAGGTGATACTCGCATCTCGCCTACTTATCTAAATTGAAAAAAAAAGTGCAAGGTAGAATTGGGTTCAATCACTTAGGGTTTCGGATTAATATTATTAACTTTTAACCTTATTTGAATGTTCCACCCTGTGTTTTGTTGTAAGTCCGATGAACACAAACAATGAAGAATAATTAGTAAAGTTGTTTTTTTTTTCAGATCCTAGTGACTACACGGAGACTAAATAATATTTGGTATGTTGTCAGAAAAACCTCTACAACATGTCGACAAAATATTCCTCAAAAATTCCAAGTTTTTCTCTGTTTACATCATTAATTTTAATTTTAGAACTTTCGGCGGACTATTTTCCATGCTTTTCTGTCCTCCCCCTATTTCATATCCATACTGACATATCTCCACTGGTAGTGGTTTTCTTTCCGCTTGACCTGTACGACGACGGAACCCTAAAAATGTAAATGTAACTGACGCCAATAACTAAGCCGGTGTGGACCTTTTTCAGGCCTCCAAGGGAAAGTAAAGTCCGTAAAGTCGAATATTACGGTCTCCAACTTTGCCAGGTATGAGTTTTTCCGAATTAAAACATCGATGTCAACAGTCGTTTGAAACGAAATTTCAAAGTTGATTTAATTTGTTTTCGAGAGTTTTTTTCTTTTGGAAGTTGAAATAAATACTTTGAGTTTTTGTATTTTTTGCACCCGTTTTAGCGGAAAATACACATACAGATACGGATACATGTAGAATCACTTCTTTATCCCTTACGGGAAAGACAAGTCAAGAGTTCTAAGACTTATAGGTCATACTTAGCAATGGGCTTATTGGACAATTGAAAATGATTTTATTTAAATGGGCTAAAAATAGTACTGTTAAATCGTCGTATACTTATTTTTTGGTTAGACGTCATAAAGCTAAGGGTACTACCGCCTTTAAAGCGCAAGTGGAGAAGAGGTGGCGTAACAAACTCCACTGCTGCATTTTCTCCAAAGACGTCACCTTACCTTACAATAAAAACGACTATTGGTGGAATGAAAATTTTGTTAAAAGATCCGTGGATTGGATACATACAGACATTCATATTTTCAGATAGAGAAGAATAGAGATAGAATAGAATAGAGAAGAATTTTTATATTAATAATTATATTATTCGCATTTCAAGATTTACCCAAGCACTATGGTTAAGAAAATAAGAAAGAATGTAATGTAATGATATACTTATATTATTGGTAAATTATTTATTTATGGTACCTATACATAGGTAACTACAAAGTTTTATCTCTGTCTCTCAGCCAAAAGACGTCCACTGCTGGACAAAGGCCTCCCCCAAGGATTTCCACAACGACCGGTCCTGCGCTGCCCGCATCCATGCGCATCCCGCAACCTTCACCAGGTCGTCGGTTAAACTACAAAGTTAATTGAAACTAACGCTCGCATTACGTTTAGTAAGATACAATTAGTTTTGGATCTCATCTGGCTTAGAACTTGAACCATAACCCTCAAAGTAGCAAGTGTAGTGAAGCAAGAAGCTTTATTCGAGAAATTGGCAAAATCGAATCCATGCTATTAGATTACCGAACCAAATGTACCCATTCAAAATTCCATTGCGAGTAATTCCGAATCGAATAAGATTTTGAGCGGCGTGAAACGATTCTCGTGGATTATATTTATAAGACGTTCGGTATCACGCAAAATTCAAATCTCCACCTCTGGAGTGAGATTTTTGCAAATGAAAATGAATTTTATTCTCAAGCTTTAAGGTAGATTTTTATAGAAATTATTGTTATAATTAGTGGCTGTGTGTGATGCCAATTTGTTCAGTTGAGTGGGATGTATTGGCTGGGTACAGCTGGAATATTTTAATGATGGATAGAAACAAGATCGTTGAAACTTAAAAAATAATATACTTTATATTTTTTAATTAGATTTTCAAGTGGGCGTCAAGTTTTTAAAAAGACTTTTTTGTGAAGGCGTTCAAATGCTTTAGAATAGATTTGCATCTGATATGATTTTTTTATTAAAATACAATATTGGATATATTGTATTTTAATAAAATCGTTGTTTTATTTAAAAACACATGAAACCTGCAACAAATGTTGGTATATAGAAGCCATTGTGGCTTGGAACAAGAGACTCATTAGGAGAATACAAAGGCGATAAGGAAATCCCTAATGTCATTAAGTTGACTACTTTCAACGGCCTTTAATCAAAGTCTTCAAAAATAAAATTATAATGTTGGTCGAAATATACATTATAAGGTTTATATTATTTGGCGAAAAATATGTAATAAGTATAACTGCTACTGTCTTGGTGAAGAAAAATATCGTGAGGAAGTTTCTGTGTCAGATACCCTTTTAAGTTACCAACTTCATATAAAAATAAGTTTTGCATCATGTCGTGTTCATAAATGCGAAAGTGAGTTTGTTTGTTCATTTATCAGTCACCTCTTTACGCTTTATCTTCTAAACCAATCTTCCTGAAATTTGGCATACACATAGTTAGAAGTACTGAAAATGACACAGGGTAACTTCCAACCGGGAAAAAGCACTGATACCATAAAAAAATTATACGGGCGAATCCGCGGGCAAAAGCTAGTTGTAGTGTAAAATACAGCGGATGTCATTTCTAGTCACGTCTATAACTCCGATTTCTGTGCGTCTAATCAAATTCTCAACTTAATTTTCAGTGAACACTTTCTACCAAAAGGTATGCCCGGAATTCTCAACTCCCAACTTAAGGGGGAATGTTTTTCTGCATCTCAGCTTGGCCAAGTAATAATAGTTTTTGTAAATAAGTTGCCCAAACTTGGCCCTTGAGTTGGATCGAATCGGACGGCTCGAGTTATCTAACTATTCGAATAACAGAAGCCGGATACGGGATTATTTTGTACTGGAAATCTGCTGAGTGGACCTAGTTGCCCAGGGCTACGCTTGGGTGAGAATTGCTGGTAGTTAGCTTTGAAATTAAAAAAAAAATCATTTATTTCAGATCAAGATCCATTTTAGCATTGTTTGAATGAAAATTATTTTTTTGGGAATATTCTTAATCAATACCTAGGTACCTACCTATATATAAAATTCATCCGTTACTGAATGAGTGATTGACAGACAATTCACAACCAAAATTACTGGGCGTAGAAAGCTGAAATTTGGCATAGGAAGTGTTGGAAAGTACTAAGAGAGGATTTCCCGAAATTTCAAACAAAGTCCCAGGCCTATGCCAGTAGACATAAGAATAATCAAACAATAAAACCTTTTTTTTGATATATCTTACATACTACAACTCGTATATAGTATTAGATACTACTTTATTAAGTTTATAGTTTAACTGGGGGATTCCTCCACTCATAGACGATGGGCTAGCAACCTGAATCTCCATTCCATCAGAGAGCCCACTATTCAGCTAAGCGTGGCCTTCGAGTATTACGACTCTTGGCTCTGTCTACCCCGTAAGGGATAAAGACGTGATTCTATGTAGGTATGTATTTATGTAGTTTTACTCATGAATGGTTCATAGTAGTTTATTACAGTCTACAATACTGACATCAATCTATTGCCTTCATGATCACATGAAAACGTAGCAATAAGAATCTAGGTAGGTAACAATCTGTTATGATTAAAAATGCTAGTTGCGCATCAACTGTAAAGCAAATATTAATATAAAAGTGACCTCGGATTACTTCGTCTGGTAGCAAGTAGATCTTGGTAATGTTCTAGAAGTGGCATCCAAAGCGAATTCGAAAACTTTTTGATGGATTTTTATTTTGACGAAAACAATTCATAGCTACACTCGGATGGTTTTAAAACTGCGAATTAAAATTAAATAGTTTAATTGAATTATGTTTTTGTTTCATCAAAAAGTCAATTGACTAATATTCATTTTAACAGTGGGATATAATAACAAACTAAAAATAACTGTAGACCTCCTTAAAAAGGGAGATATTAGGAGCACCCATAACCGGAGAGCATGAATGAAGAGAGTGATGAGTATAGAGGAAGCAAGAGAGATCTGTAAGGATAGAAGCAGGTGGAAATCGCTAGTCTCTGCCTACCCCCACGGGAAAAAGGCGTGATAATATGTATGTATGTATGTACTAAAAATAACAAATCTTTAATTTATTGATCAATAAATTCGATGATAAATATTTAAGTACATCACATTTTAAATAGCAAATGCTAACCTGTGAAGCAATTTATCTAATAAAATACAAATATTATTTCTAAAATAAAACATATTTTCTCAAACGTTATGATTTTTTTCGAACCCATAAAGGTATTTTGGAACAAGGTGAATTAAAAAGGCACAAACCATTCATCCATCTCCGCAGGCAAATAAAACGCGTTGACAACTTTGCCCACGGGTGTTGTAAATGAAATCGTTTTATAAATCACACATCGCGCCGTATCTATCATCCTTTCGCTCTGTGTTCTCCAAAGACTTCTGCAATAAATGGATACGTCACAATTTTGATTAAAGTTCTATTTAACAGCCTGTCAAATACGCATAATTTTCAACCGACTTCCCAAAAAGGAGGAGGTTATATATTTCGCCGATTTCTCCGCCTATTGTGGACTGATTTCCATAATTATTTTTTTATTTGAAAGAGTATATTCCCAAGTTGGTCCCATTTTAACCACGTCCGACTTCACCTCATTTAGGTATGCCTCCTCTTATAAAATGTATTGGCATGATACCTATATCATGCCAATACATTTTTCTTTTTAATGAATCTTCCTATTAAGTTATTTCATGATTTCAAGTTTTATAATGGAAGTCGGTTCGGTGCGGCATCGTTCGCATGGTAACCTGGTGTGCAAGCTGTGGTGACCGGTTTCCATCTGGTAGGACGCATGCTTATTTCCCGACTTATCACATCACACTAATATCATAAAGTGGAAGTATTTGTAAGTTTGTTTGTAGGGGATAATCTTCGGAAGTAAAAAAAAAAAATTATTCAAAAATTTAAAAAATTCAAAAATTATTTCATTAATAGAATGCTACATTACACTTGAGTAATATAGGCTACAACAGTAACTTATGTATGTATCTCTTGAGCAAAGCCGGAGAGGATTAGTAGTGATATAAAATATATATAAGTACTCGTGTATAAAATTTAATAAACAATGTTATTATTTTCCGCCGCCGAGTCTACAACCAAAGCTAACTTTTCCTATTTACATTTATCAGAATTTATATTGAAAGACAAGTCTAAGCTAATTATAAATCTATGGTCTGTAAAAAAAGGAAAATGTAAACAGAGAGGGTTAAGCATGAAATGATGGGCCCGTGCAGTTGTGACATAATTTTTTGGGCGGAAAATTCAGGCTTTCATCTCTTTGTTAGCCACCTCGGGTAAAGCCGAATAATATCTGTTGTCATGGATTTTGTACGATTAACTTGACGATCAGTTTTTATTACTTTTTGACTGTAGGGTCGCTTTTGAGTTTTGAGATTCATTTACTAGTTTACTGTTAGTTGAGCTTGATTATGAAATCGTAATATTTTGAGATTTGATTGTTTGGATTTTCAGCAGTCTGCTCGATGGTATTTAATATTCTGTTCGGATATGCTTTTCTTTTGTTGAAGGCCTCTATGAAAGCATGTATTCAGAAGAATGGAAATAATTCCAGAAATGAAATCAATACAAAACAAATAAATTCGCTTCGATTTCGATCTAGTGTTCGTACCCTGTTCGCAAAATTTCATTTGTTTTTACTAACTGACATATTAACGATTATTTCGATCGTCAGCCTCCTCTTTTGTATAAGTTATATGATTACGAATGTTACCAATAACATAAAAAAATAATATACTCAACAAGATATGGGCTTTGTATTTCCCTATTGTTTTTATATCGCCACAAAGTTGTAAAATAATAGTAACTGACTTCTCGTGGCATTTGTTGGTTTTGTTTTATATTTCTTCTTGAAGTTTATTATTTTATTGTCGGTCTTAACTACTCTTTACTGCTGTTAGTAGAAAAATATGGCGCAATAAACACTCGACTATAATATCACAGATATAAAAAGGATCATGAAATATTATAAAATAAATCGAAATCGTAAAAAAATTGAAAAATAATACTTATGTGATGAAAACAACAGAACTTTATATAACTTCAGATAGTCTAAGCGGTCACGGGAATTTTCGTAACGATCAGGAAACGGATAGACTTGCTTTTATGGGTTGTAGAGTAGACTTGCAGCTCTCAGTGGTAGCTTCTTCGAGCTATAGTTGTAGAGTAGTCCCCTAATGTGAATGATGTCGGTCTGCGGCTCTCAGTGGTAGCTTCTTCGAGCTATAGGGCCTGGAAGGTAGCTTCATTGTTGCGAAAAAAAAAACGATCTGAGAAATGGTTAGTTTTAGTACATATTCATTAAGTATGGCATCTCTTACCACTTTTTTTTCGTAACTAAGCAAGTTGAAATGTTGCCGGCTGTTTCAGTGCGTTGCATTTCAGAGCTATGAGGCGCTAAAACAAGTCACTCAGAACGTTTTCTATTTTTTGCAAAATGAAGCTCATTGCCCTTAATAGCTCAAAGTGGCAACCACTTAGCCGGCTTTAGTACCAATTGGAAGAATGGTGTACCCACAGATGAAAACTAGATTGGTCTGCCGGCTGTCAGTGGTTGTATTTCAATGAAGCCCCTATCATCGTATAGCTCGAAGGTCGCTTATTTGAGGAAAAGTCTAAAAACATTCTTTCAATAAGCGGGAAAATGAGCGAAATTTCTTTTACCGTTTTAGGTCTATGCCAGCCGCTGTCTGTCTGCGTATGTTTGACTCCAACCTCAAACACAGCCGGCGCACCACCTGTTTCACTGTGGGGGAAATACCATACTTTGAATCGCCATTCCTCAGAAGAGAAAAAAGGTTTCTTCTTTTATGGCAAACAGAGACCAATCACATACGTCGATTTTGGTAAAAACTGATTAAGTATTTCCGGATTTTTGATCTTAATAAGAAGACTCCTTCCAGGCCCTTTTATTAATACAATTTTTGCTAACATTGCATTCTTTTAATAGGTACTAAAACTGACCAATTCTCTTACCGTTTTTTTTTTCGTAACTAAGCAGTGACTTTCGCGCCTTATAGCTCTGAAATGCAACCACTGACAGCCGGCAGACCAACTTGTTTCACATGCGGAGATGCCATACTTTGAATATGTACTAAAACTAACCATTCCTCAGATCGTTTTCTATTTTTTGCAACAATGAAGCTCATTCTAGCCTTAATAGCTCAAAGTGGCAACCACTGATAGCCGGCAGACCAACTTGTTTCACATGAGGAGATGCTATATTTTGAATATAAACTAAAACTAACCATTTCTCTGATATTTTTTTCAACAATGAAGCCTCTTCAGGCCCTAGGTATAGCTCGAAGTGGCAATCCACTGAAGGCCGGCTAGACCAACTTGTTTCACCTGTGGAGACACCATTCTTTCACAGAACTAAAACTGACTATTTCTCTTACCGTTTTTTTTTCGTAACTATGCAATGACTTTCGCGCCTTTTCATAGCTCTGAAATGCAACCACTGACAGCCAGCAGACCAACTTGTTTCACATGCGGAGATGCCATACTTTGAATATATACTAAAAACTAACCATTTCTCTATCGTTTTCTATTTTTTGCAACAATGAAGCTTCTTCCAGCCCCTATAGCTCAAAGTGGCAACCACTAACAGCCGGCAGACCAACTCGATTCATATGCGGAGATGCCATACTTTGAATATAGTAAAAACTAACAGTTGGTTCCTGGTTGGATCGTTTTCCACTTCTTTTGCGAAAAAAAAATGATCAGAGAAATTGTAAGATTTATTACATGATCAAAGTATGGCATCTCCGCAAGTGAAACAGCTGGCCGACTGTCAACTTGTTTCAGAGCGATACGGAGATGCCGAGTCACTGCATAGTTACGAAATAAAACGGTAAAAGAGAAATGGTCAGTTTTAGTACCTATTGAAGAGTGGTGTCTCCACAAGTGAAACAAGTTGGTCTGCCGAGCCTTCAGTGTTTGCCACTTCGAGCTATACCTAGGGCCAGCAGACCAACTTGCCTTGAGGAAAATGGCCTTCATTGTTGCAAACAAATAATATCAGAGAAATGGTTAGTTTTAGTTTATATTCAAAACTATAGCATAACTCCTCATGTGAAACAAGTTGTGGTCTGCCGGCAGACCACTTTGAGCTATTACATGCGGAGAATGAGCTTCATTGTTGCAAAAAATAGAAAACGATCTGAGGAATGGTTAGTTTTAGTACATATTCAAAGTATGGCATCTCCGCATGTGAAACAAGTTGGTCTGCCGGCTGTCAGTGGTTGCATTTCAGAGCTATGAGGCGCGAAAGTCACTGCTTAGTTACGAAAAAAAAAACGGTAAGAGAAATGGTCAGTTTTAGTACCTATTAAAGAATGCAATGTTAGCAAAAATAGTATTAATAAAAAGTCTTCTTATTAAGATCAAAAATGGAGACAACATAATCTGTTTTTACCAAAATCGACGTAGATTTTCTGAAGAAAAACCTTTTTTCTCTAGAGGCGATTTTTTTCGTAACAGTGCAGTGACTTTTTCGCGGCGCATAGTTTGAGGTTGGGTCAAACATACGCAGATACGACAGCGGCTGGCATGAACTAGAAAATTTCGCCTATTTTCCCGCTTTATCAATGTTTTTACTTTTTCCTCAAATAAGCGACTTACGTGAACGATGATAGCCTGAAATACAACCACTGACAGCCGGCAGACCAACTCGTTTCATCTGTGGAGTACACCATTCTTCAATTGGTACTAAAACTAACCATTTCTCTTACCGTTTTTTTTTTTCGTAACTATGCAGTGACTTGCGCGCCTCATAGCTCCCAAATGAAAACCACTGACGGCCAACAGACAATTGTTTTCACATGCGGAGATGCCATACTTTGAATATATATTAAAACTAACCATTTCTCAGATCGTTTTTTTTTTCGCAACAATGTAGCACCTTCCAGGCCCTATAGCTCGAAGAAGCTACCACTGAGAGCCGGCAGACCAACTCGATTCATATGCGGAGATGCCATACTTTGAATAAGTAAAGGTGAAACGAGTTGGTCTGCTGGCTCTCAGTGGTTGCCACTTCGAGCTTGTTGCGAAAAAAAAAATGATCAGAGAAATTGTAAGATTTATTACATGTTCAAAGTATGGCATCTCCGCATGTGAAACAAGTTGGTCTGCCGGCTGTCAGTGGTCGCAATTTCAGAGCGATGATGCGCGAAAGTCACTGCATAGTTACGAAATAAAACGGTAAAAGAAATGGTCAGTTTTAGTACCTATTGAAAGAGTGGTGTCTCCACAAGTGAAACAAGTTGGTCTGCCGGCCTTCAGTGTTTGCCACTTCGAGCTATACCTAGGGCCTGGAAAATTGCCTTGAGGAAAATGGCCTTCATTGTTGCAAACAAATATTATCAGAGAAATGGTTAGTTTTAGTTTATATTCAAAATATAGCATCTCCTCATGTGAAACAAGTTGGTCTGCCGGCTATCAGTGGTTGCCACTTTGAGCTATTAAGGCTAGAATGAGCTTCATTGTTGCAAAAAATAGAAAACGATCTGAGGAATGGTTAGTTTTAGTACATATTCAAAGTATGGCATCTCCGCATGTGAAACAAGTTGGTCTGCCGGCTGTCAGTGGTTGCATTTCAGAGCTATGAGGCGCGAAAGTCACTGCTTAGTTACGAAAAAAAAAACGGTAAGAGAAATGGTCAGTTTTAGTACCTATTAAAAGAATGCAATGTTAGCAAAAATAGTATTAATAAAAAGTCTTCTTATTAAGATCAAAAATGAAATACATAATCTGTTTTTACCAAAATCGACGTAGATTTTCTGAAGAAAACCTTTTTTTCTCTAGAGGCGATTTTTTTCCCAACAGTGCGGTGGTGCGCGGCGCAAGTTTGAGGTTGGGTCAAACATACGCAGATACGACAGCGGCTGGCATGAACTAGAAAATTTCGCCTATTTTCCCGCTTTTCAATGTTTTTTTACTTTTTCCTCAAATAAGCGACTTACGTGAACGATGATAGCTCTGAAATACAACCACTGACAGCCGGCAGACCAACTCGTTTCATCTGTGGGTACACCATTCTTCCAATTGGTACTAAAACTAACCATTTCTCTTATCGTTTTTTTTTTGTAACTATGCAGTGACTTGCGCGCCTCATAGCTCTGAAATGCAACCACTGACAGCCGGCAGACCAACTTGTTTCACATGCGGAGATGCCATACTTTGAATATGTACCAAAACTAACCATTTCTCAGATCGTTTTTTTTTTCGCAACAATGAAGCACCTTCCAGGCCCTATAGCTCGAAGAAGCTACCACTGAGAGCCGGCAGACCAACTCGATTCATATGCGGAGATGCCATACTTTGAATAAGTAAAGGTGAAACGAGTTGGTCTGCTGGCTCTCAGTGGTTGCCACTTCGAGCTTGTTGCGAAAAAAAAAATGATCAGAGAAATTGTAAGATTTATTACATGTTCAAAGTATGGCATCTCCGCATGTGAAACAAGTTGGTCTGCCGGCTGTCAGTGGTCGCAATTTCAGAGCGATGATGCGCGAAAGTCACTGCATAGTTACGAAATAAAACGGTAAAAGAAATGGTCAGTTTTAGTACCTATTGAAAGAGTGGTGTCTCCACAAGTGAAACAAGTTGGTCTGCCGGCCTTCAGTGTTTGCCACTTCGAGCTATACCTAGGGCCTGGAAAATTGCCTTGAGGAAAATGGCCTTCATTGTTGCAAACAAATATTATCAGAGAAATGGTTAGTTTTAGTTTATATTCAAAATATAGCATCTCCTCATGTGAAACAAGTTGGTCTGCCGGCTATCAGTGGTTGCCACTTTGAGCTATTAAGGCTAGAATGAGCTTCATTGTTGCAAAAAATAGAAAACGATCTGAGGAATGGTTAGTTTTAGTACATATTCAAAGTATGGCATCTCCGCATGTGAAACAAGTTGGTCTGCCGGCTGTCAGTGGTTGCATTTCAGAGCTATGAGGCGCGAAAGTCACTGCTTAGTTACGAAAAAAAAAACGGTAAGAGAAATGGTCAGTTTTAGTACCTATTAAAAGAATGCAATGTTAGCAAAAATAGTATTAATAAAAAGTCTTCTTATTAAGATCAAAAATGAAATACATAATCTGTTTTTACCAAAATCGACGTAGATTTTCTGAAGAAAACCTTTTTTTCTCTAGAGGCGATTTTTTTCCCAACAGTGCGGTGGTGCGCGGCGCAAGTTTGAGGTTGGGTCAAACATACGCAGATACGACAGCGGCTGGCATGAACTAGAAAATTTCGCCTATTTTCCCGCTTTTCAATGTTTTTTTTTACTTTTTCCTCAAATAAGCGACTTACGTGAACGATGATAGCTCTGAAATACAACCACTGACAGCCGGCAGACCAACTCGTTTCATCTGTGGGTACACCATTCTTCCAATTGGTACTAAAACTAACCATTTCTCTTATCGTTTTTTTTTTGTAACTATGCAGTGACTTGCGCGCCTCATAGCTCTGAAATGCAACCACTGACAGCCGGCAGACCAACTTGTTTCACATGCGGAGATGCCATACTTTGAATATGTACCAAAACTAACCATTTCTCAGATCGTTTTTTTTTTCGCAACAATGAAGCACCTTCCAGGCCCTATAGCTCGAAGAAGCTACCACTGAGAGCCGGCAGACCAACTCGATTCATATGCGGAGATGCCATACTTTGAATAAGTAAAGGTGAAACGAGTTGGTCTGCTGGCTCTCAGTGGTTGCCACTTCGAGCTTGTTGCGAAAAAAAAAATGATCAGAGAAATTGTAAGATTTATTACATGTTCAAAGTATGGCATCTCCGCATGTGAAACAAGTTGGTCTGCCGGCTGTCAGTGGTCGCAATTTCAGAGCGATGATGCGCGAAAGTCACTGCATAGTTACGAAATAAAACGGTAAAAGAAATGGTCAGTTTTAGTACCTATTGAAAGAGTGGTGTCTCCACAAGTGAAACAAGTTGGTCTGCCGGCCTTCAGTGTTTGCCACTTCGAGCTATACCTAGGGCCTGGAAAATTGCCTTGAGGAAAATGGCCTTCATTGTTGCAAACAAATATTATCAGAGAAATGGTTAGTTTTAGTTTATATTCAAAATATAGCATCTCCTCATGTGAAACAAGTTGGTCTGCCGGCTATCAGTGGTTGCCACTTTGAGCTATTAAGGCTAGAATGAGCTTCATTGTTGCAAAAAATAGAAAACGATCTGAGGAATGGTTAGTTTTAGTACATATTCAAAGTATGGCATCTCCGCATGTGAAACAAGTTGGTCTGCCGGCTGTCAGTGGTTGCATTTCAGAGCTATGAGGCGCGAAAGTCACTGCTTAGTTACGAAAAAAAAAAACGGTAAGAGAAATGGTCAGTTTTAGTACCTATTAAAAGAATGCAATGTTAGCAAAAATAGTATTAATAAAAAGTCTTCTTATTAAGATCAAAAATGAAATACATAATCTGTTTTTACCAAAATCGACGTAGATTTTCTGAAGAAAACCTTTTTTTCTCTAGAGGCGATTTTTTTCCCAACAGTGCGGTGGTGCGCGGCGCAAGTTTGAGGTTGGGTCAAACATACGCAGATACGACAGCGGCTGGCATGAACTAGAAAATTTCGCCTATTTTCCCGCTTTTCAATGTTTTTTTTTACTTTTTCCTCAAATAAGCGACTTACGTGAACGATGATAGCTCTGAAATACAACCACTGACAGCCGGCAGACCAACTCGTTTCATCTGTGGGTACACCATTCTTCCAATTGGTACTAAAACTAACCATTTCTCTTATCGTTTTTTTTTCGTAACTATGCAGTGACTTGCGCGCCTCATAGCTCTGAAATGCAACCACTGACAGCCGGCAGACCAACTTGTTTCACATGCGGAGATGCCATACTTTGAATATGTACCAAAACTAACCATTTCTCAGATCGTTTTTTTTTCGCAACAATGAAGCACCTTCCAGGCCCTATAGCTCGAAGAAGCTACCACTGAGAGCCGGCAGACCGACATCATTCACATTAGGGGACTACTCTACAACCCATAAAAGCAAGTCTATCCGTTTCCCTGATCGTTACGAAAATTCCCGTGACCTCTCGGTCTAAAGAGCTTCGTATTGATTTCCCTGTTTAATATAAAAATATTTATTAAGCTTTTAAAAGCCAACTGGCTAGAAGCCTATGTAGTTTATAGCACTTAATGACGTTGCAGCATGTGCAAAAAAAAATTGTTACAAACTTATTTTTGCGCTCGATGCAGTATGAATACTAGGAATCGAACTGCAAAGTTAAGTTTGTTTGTGAAACTAGTTGGTCTTTTAGTTACAGAAGTGAGATGCGTTGCATGTACGGAACCCTCAGTGCCCGAGTTTGACTATCAATAAGCCTATATTATTCAATTCAGCTTAGCGTGGCCTTCGAGTCTCACGACTCTCGGTTCTGTCTATCCCGTAAGATATTAAGACTTGATTCTGTATCTGTATCATATGTTTTTTAACAAAAAAACTGTATGAAAGATATAGCTACCTCTCAAACCTACTTTGGTAAAAACAATGTATGTAAAGCTAGATTGCTTAAGTAGGTACCTTCCTCTTTTTATAAGCTACTAGCTTTACCCGCGTGAATTTCCCACGGGAACAGTGCTTTTCCCGGGATAAAAGGTACCCTATGTCCTTCTCCGTACATCCAGCTATGTGTATGCGAAATTCCAGGAAGATTGGTTCAGTAGATAAAACGTGAAGAGGTAACAAACAAACAAACAAACTCACTTTCGCATTTATAATATTAGTTAGGATTAGGATATATGTACTATGTGCAAAATAGGACTCCGCATAGAGAAATTTTTTTTTAGTTACAGTAACTTTTCATTTATAAAGTAATTCAATTACTAAGCTTTCAAGTATTCGAATAGTCTTTATTTTAAAAGCTTTGTTTGATAGAAAATCAAGAGGCCAAACTCTTACAAAGTTCGGGGCAAAAGTCAAAGCTTTTCAACCGACTTCCCAAAAAAGGAGGAGGTTATATGTTTCGATGTATGTATGTTTTTTTTTATGTATGTTCGCCGATTTCTCCGCCTACAGTGGACTGATTTCCGAAATTGTTTTTTTATTCGTAATGATAAATACCCAAGTTGGTCCCATTTTAACCACGTCAGAATCTGTTCGGTAATTTAAAAGATACCTAACAAAATATAAAAATACCAACATTGCATTATAGAGCAAAAGCCCGCGATAGCATGCCCTTCCTTATTTTATTAAAACTAAATATTTTCTGTGTATGTTCCAAACATTTAGCGACTATAAAAGTTGGATCATGATTACTTAGGCAGATTATTTGTAGCAATAACATTTAAAGTGGTAACTCAATTTCCTTAAAGTAAATTTTTTTAAAGATTTTATTCCTAATAATATAAGAAATCACGCCATCCATTACCAGGCAATTGGTGCAGATATAAACCCCTGCTAGACATTGTAACTTTTCAAATTAATTGTTTTATTACAAAAGCTGAATTTGTTATTTATAAAAACTGAATTTTTGTTTTATTATAAAAGCTGAATTTGTTATTTATAAAAACTGAATTTTTGTTTTATTATAAAAGCTGAATTCAATATGTATTACTTTGGAAGGCCCCAAGGGTGCTTTTTATACCTATAAAAATCATCCTTGCTATCCATATTACCTGCATAAGCAACTAAGATCCAAACTTCATACCTAGTCGCTAATATTTTTTACTCGTATACACCACGCAGAGAAATATTCAGCATTTTTAAAATAAGGAAGGTTTGGTCATCGCGTGCTCACGGTCTATTTATGTGCCAAAAATAATAGACAATTTGACATGTTCTGACATTTCAACTCAAACTGACATAAAAAGTTTCGAATTCTTAATTTTTTATTTTCGGCCACCAGTGAAAGAAAAGTTAAAGTTTTTATTAAAGAAAATGAAAAGGTGTAGAAGTACTAAAAATGATAAAATAAAACTTTTTTCCAAAAAAGTGAACCGACTTCCATAATAAAACTTAAAATCATGAAATAACAATAAAGAAAAATGTATTAGCATGCTACCTACTGAATGAGGTGAAGTCGGTGCCAAATTTAATATTAAATAATATAAATTAACATTAGAATCATGTAGGTACATATACAAAATGCCTAGCTAAACAATTGCATAGTCCTGCACTTGGCACCGACTTCACCTCATTCAGTAGGTAGCATGCTAATACATTTTTCTTTATTGTTATTTCATGATTTTAAGTTTTATTATGGAAGTCGGTTCACTTTTTTGGAAAAAAGTTTTATTTGAAGATAAAAGTTATTACGAATGGAAAATTAAGTTAACGACTCTTATTAGAACTTAATAAGTTTTCTTTTAATTTTCTCTTAAAAGCGGGTATCTGTTCATTACTTTCTAATTAACTCCTGTCTATTTTCGTAAAAGTAGATTGTCATCAATAAAAATATTGTCACAAGATCAAAATTGCTTTTCATTCAATGCCTTGTAAACCTTTGTACTTAATAGTATCATTTTAATACTTAGTATCATTTTCTGGCTTGATATAGTACCATTTTTGCATCTTAGTATCATATATATAGCATATATTTCTCGTATTCCTCATAACTGAGGTTCGTGGTAATTATATGGAATGAAACACACATGACGAATATCTTGGCAATTTTTTTTAATGGAGTGGTTTGCCATTGCCTTCTCCATTTCACACACTAGCTAATAATCATCAACCAGAGTGCAGGTTTCTTAACAAGACAAAATTATTTCAGCAAGACATTAAACGTACATATTACGTAGGAATTATTTCGGTATAGTCTCCATTTGATTAAAAATAACAAATTTGAGTTCCGATTTTTCAGAAAAAACTGATTGGAACGTTAGGTTACGGGAAGTCTTAATACCACCATTCTTAAATAAAAAAGCTCGAAAGCTTCGTCGCCGGAGACTAGTTAATATTACAAAAGCTGCTGGTTGAAGTATGAATATTCGAAAAGTCAAGCATTTTAAATAGTAAAGGAAACGGAATCTTTAATTGTGGAAACAACCAGAACGATTTGGTTATTTTTTTGGTTGTTTACACAATACAAAAATCGTTAGAAAGTGTAGGTATAGGTATACAAAAGTTAATTTATATATACCATAGAAAATATACTTACTAGTATATACCTACTACCTATACCTACTATTATATACCTACTATACTTAGTAGGTACATACTATTATGTAGCGTTAACTAAATTGGTCGCTGACTGATGGCCTGAAGGACATATAAACGTAAAATAAAATTTGCAGAGGTTCTTTGTATAAACTATATACTATATACTCGGCTGAAGCCGAGAGCAATTACTAGTAATTCTAATAATGTAGGTACCGCAATATAACTCATAAATTAACAGACATAAATTGAATGTTACGTTTATATATCGGGCAACAAACTACTAACATTAATATCAATTAAGTCGACCCAGAAATTAATACCTTTGGTTAATTGTTACTTCGATTAGGATTATGTATGTGTGTTTATTAATAACTCCCTAAAGTGCTTTATTGAACGAGGTTTTTATAGTCCAAGGGATAGTTTATAGAATATTCGAGATCTTAGATAAAAGTTTGTTTGTTACCCAATCATGCTTAAAGCCTGGATGGATTTCGATGATATTTGATACACAGATTATTAAATATTAGTAAGTACTATAATATAAAGGGCCTTTTGTATATTTCAGTGGATTCTTAAGTTCACATTGGAAGTGCACGCGAAAGATGTCGCGGGCAAAATCTAATTGGTAATATAATAGTTGCCAATTCATCTACAAAAATGAACTCCCATGTGTTTTCTGTAAAATTCATTAGGAAAAGTGCTAGAATAAAAGCAAGAAAAATTGATTCAATGATATATTTTTTAAGCATGCATGGATTGCAGAGCCAATTTTCAGAATTGAATTTCGGAAGTGAATTTTTATATTATAAGTACCAAGATAAAATAGGAATCTTATGAGTAGTATTGGATGAAAGTATTCGATAAAGGTTTAAGATTAAGGAAAAATGTTCCAAATCAAACTAAGTGAACGTTTTTGAGAGAAATTAGGAAACTGTACATAAGCGTCTTTTAATTTTCGGACACAATTTGGCATGATGTATTTAATACTGAACCCATTCTAAATTAATAAAATAACAAATACCTGAAAGATTGCAAAATAACAAAACAACAGAACTGTACATGCAACAGTACTGGAAGCGCAACACGGACCACCACTTGGTGGTTCATGTTGCTGTATGGCAAAAAAAAAATCAATAGACACAATTTATTTCCCAAACCTGCTCCACAATCTGAATGAATGAATGAAAATTTTATTTGAAAAAGCTTAGCACGCACATGCTTATAAGTAGGTATCTGATTTAAAACTACCAAAAAAGTCGTACCTAAACAAAATTTAGTAGCAAAAACTATGTAACTTTTGATTTAAAACTTGCAACTTTGGCTAACTGTGCCCACTGTGGCTCCCAGCCAAAATTATGAGGCGGTGTAACGACGCCCTGGGCTGCCAGAACTGGGCCAAAATCGCTTCTAGTTATTTATGAGAACCTGCACAGATGGCATAACTTTGTGAGTGGATTAACATTCTTGATTTTTGGTGTTTTAAAATTTCCCTTGACTTGGCAGAAGATCTCTGTAAGACCTACGAGTGTTATCTAAACTCCGAAACGACCGGTTAGATGAAATGTTTGTCGTTTACCCTAATACAAACAGCATTATTACATATACGTGAATGTTGCTTCATAATTAGGTACACTAAACATCGTTACGTAAAATGAAGTAACCCTGCACTGAGGGGCAACACTCGAGGCACGCCCGCAAATGTTCTAGAGTGTTCTACAAACAGACAGACAGAAACGACGTGCTGGCTCACAGTGGTGCGTTTCATTCTTTATTCCACAGCAAATATTCTACATTTTTTGCATGAGTTCATATAATTTATTTTCATTTTTGGCCTTCAACAAAATATTTACCAAGTAAAGAATCGTTCTCTTTACCATTTCCCCACTTAAGATGGCATATTATGTTAATTCCTTTTATTCTGTTCTGTCGCTTGCTATTACATTCATGCTGTCGCCTTTTACGAAATCTAGTCATTTTACCTTTGGTCTTTCCCTATTCCTCAAAGTTTTTACTACCATATTCAAGGACCTCTTTGTGATGTGTAAATCATAAAAATATAATTACTTGCAAATAAGATAGCCAAAAATCGAAATTTTAGGCGTTGTGATTTCGTGCGACGTTCAATTTCGCGGTCACCTTGAAGATAAGGCTAAGTTGGCTTCTAAAAAATTGGGTGTCCTCGGCAGAGCGAGGCGATATTTCACTTCGGCGCATCGCCTTCAGCTGTATAAGGCACAAGTCAGGCCGCACATGGAATATTGCTCTCACCTCTGGGCCGGGGCTCCTCAGTACCAACTTCTCCCTTTTGACCGCGTTCAACGTCGTGCGATTCGCATGGTCGACGACGAGATTCTCGTCGGCCGCCTCGATCCTCTGGCTCTGCGCAGGGATGTTGGATCCTTGTGCATTCTCTACCGCATTTTTCATGGGGAGTGCTCTGAGGAATTGTTTGACCTTATACCCGCCGCAAAATTTCACCACCATACCACCCGCCATAAACTGAAATTTCACCCAAACCACCTGGATGACTGGCTGTCAACCACCGTGCGTTTCAAAAGACACTTCTTGCCACGTACGACCAAACTGTGGAATCAGCTTCCTGCGGCGGTGTTCCCGAACCGATACGACATTGGAACCTTCAAAAAACGAGCCTACGTCTTTTTAAAAGGCCGGCAACACTCCTGCGATACCCCTGGTGTTGTGGTTGTCCATGGGCAGCGGTGATTACTTACCATCAGGTGACCCGCTTGCTCGTTTGCCGCCCTATGTTATAAAAAAAAAAAAAAAAAAAAAAAAGATACCGGAAGATGTGAAACTGAAGAAATGTTCTAACATAGCAAGCTATAGTAAAATGAAGTTAGCTAGCAAAGAGGGGACACTCGAGGCACGCCCGCGAATGTTCTAGAGTGTTCTACAAACAGACAGACAGTTGCCGGCCCACTGTGCGTAATGTGTTTGTTTCTTTATCCTTTGAACTCAAATGTGCATGCAAATATGTTGGTATGAACTGCATTTTCTTTCAATATTATTGCTTTATTTCTAAAAAATATAAGTTGCACGTTATTCAGAGATTGTTCTAGAATTTCAACGTGAACGTGTTGGGGATGTCCTTACTGTCATTAGTATAGTTTTACGAGCAGCGACCCAGGGCTCCCATGAGAATTTTACCCCATGTGCTATTCCCGGTTATTTTTCTACACGTGTACCAAATTTCATCAAAATCAGTCAAACAGATTTTGCGTTACTTACTAACGAACATACTCCCAAACTTGGCTCCAATCTTTCGAATTTAAAATTATTCGTAGGGTTATTTTAATAAGAGTTTTGTTATCCTTAAATATCGTGTATAATTTTATCCAATAATTAGGTACCATACAACTGCGCAGATTGTAAAAGTCAATCGAGGGAAAGGGCTCTGTGGATTCTTCCTGTTAAGTATATCTAAATCTGCATTTCATCAATAAGCCCACTATTCAACTAAGCGTGGCCTTCGAGTCTCACTACAATAGATTCTGTCTACTTCGTTAGGGATAAAGACGTAATTCTGTGTTTCAGGAAAACAAACTTTTTTATTAAACTGAAATATAATATACATGTAGGTATTTTCATAGAATTTGCGAAGTAAACATGTTCTCAACCACAAATACAGCTTTCTCTGAAATAATATTCAAAGGATTATATTCCAAGCTGGTTCTGTTTGTTTTCGGACATAATTTCATGCTTTTAAACGAGCACACGTGAATTTATATATTGCAAAGTGGAATTAAAAGTACACTATAGAACAATTTAATTGCTATCTACCTTTAGTTTTTAGCAGCCAAAAGAAAATAATGGAAAAGCTATGTTGTAGATGACCTACTTGTTTGAGAATAATTTCGCTACGAAAATGAAAAAAATTGTGGGGTTTAAACTTACTTATTAAAGTAGTAACCTATTTGGTCTTCCTCGATTACTTCGTCCTTTTATGTAGTTCGTCTCACGGTAAAACTACTAGTTTATAAAATTGCTTTTACGAAGAAAGTGCTATATTCATAGAGCTTGCTTCTTTTTTACGTGTAAGTATCTTCTTTGGAGAAGTTTTTAAAGTATATCAGTAACTAGCGAGTTTTGACGACAGTACATATGCTTTGTATCCTTGTAATGAAAATGAAGAAAATTTATAGCTGTATAGAAGATCTACTACCAAAACTCATTTTGGGTTGCTAGGCTTTAACAATTGGTACTAAAATACCTCTTGAATAATTCCATAAATTCAGAATTTTTTCTCCAACAAGTTTATTGCAAACTAATTTTTTTCAGAAACAACAAGGCGTTTTACGTATTGGAAAATCTTCACAAGAAGCATGTTGAAGCTTGTCCATGAATACTCTTGGCATTTACAAACGATACAAGCTCTAAAACAATTTGAAACGGCCTTAACTCAGCCTTCGCAAAGCAACCGTGTCTAATTTATTTTCGTTTGCGATTTTTGTTTGGCGCGATTTTGTTGGAACCGTTATTTTTTTTTTTCAAAACATGTTGTGGAAATGCGTTGAAGTTGAAAAGTGAAATTGGGTGTTGTCGTTTTCATTTTTTTTATGCAACTCTAGGCTAATCGAAAGAGGACTACATACTACGACTACAATGTTTGATTTGTAGGTATGGATTTGTTTTCTATTTGGACTAGATACAAAAGCACATTCACTCACATATTAATATCATAATATTAATATTTCTCTCTCTCTCTTCAGCCATTTTCAACCCTATGGGTGTAGGCCTCCTTCATCGTATACCACTTCTCTCGGTCTTGGGCAATCTCAATCCATTTCACGCCTGCTGTTCTTTTAACATCATCCGCCCAGCGCATTTGCGGTACTCAGAGTCGCTCAAAGGGCAATTGAGAGAAAACTGGTTGGTGTCACGCTTAAAGATCGCAAGACAAACGAGTGGCTCAGAAGTCACAGTAAAGTCACGGATGTCATCAAACGTATTGCGAAGCTTAAGAGGCAATGGGCTGGCCATGTCGCCAGGAAAGAAAGTTCATGGTGCAAAGCTCTGGTGGAGTGGAGACCGTGGGGCGAAACACGCCCACAGGGAATATTAATATTATTGCTAGGCAATCCGAACTTCTGAGGGAAATCTGAATAATTTTATATTCCTACCTACCAACCAAAACTGTATTTTCAACGTAAAATAAATACTACAATATTTTGCTATGTCAACACCAACAATTGCAAAACGAACTTGAGTAAACATACTTACAGAGTACACTCGTGGAACGAGTTAGCTCTCACGAACACGCTTGAAAGTACTAAATGTTATTGGAGAGTTTCGGTGCTATTTTGTTAGGAGAAGACGCTACTTGCCTGCCTTTTAAACTTTTTACTTTTTAACCAATGTAGTTGTCGAAATTGAAGGAAAAAAACTTAGTTCCCTCTGCTGATGCACCAAAAAAAACATCATAATGCTTTGCACACTTTTTGTTATTATATTGAACTCTACTCATTTATTTGTTCACAGTATAATGTAGCAGCTGCATTATGTCTTAAGACCTGAAAAACAAATTTGATATTATTCTGAAATGTATCAGCAAATTTTTGAAACTAAGTTATTATTCTTTTGTATTATAAATAACAATAGTATCAGATTTTCTTTAAGTTGCATTGGCATCTGATATTACTAATTTCCTATCAATATCTGTAGACAAAATGAAAAATAATTGAGCCGTCAGGTAGCTAGACTTTTTCTGCCACCATGAAGCATGAAGTGTAATTAGTCGTAAAATCCTTAATTATGTACTTATGTACTGTGATCGAGTGGTTAAGAGTTGGTCGAAAAGATATAGGTTTCAGTCGTAGGATTGATTCTAAGTAATGGCTACAACCTCAGCAATAGTCAATACGACTGTGTGTGCGAGTACTGTAAATTATAATAAGCACCAAACCGTAGCGAAATTATTACAAATTCTCAGGAATACTATCAAAGACTGCCATCCTCCCAACATTACACGAGTTAAATTTAGTACCGTCCAGTGTCTCAGATGGATGGTCCCTTCTGTCAAAATACAATTGAGCAATCGATCAAAGATTAACTACAATACGCTTCAACCACCAACCATGGATTTCGGCTGTAAACTTAAACAATTCCAATAATCCGTACTTAGTTAATCCCAATCTTGAACCTTCGAAAGGTTCCCCTAATTCTGCCTCTAGAGTAAGTTTCACACGACCAAACAACCTTGATCCTTAGTCTTCTACAACTCCACCATTCTTGTTAGTTAAGTCAGCTGCCGTAAATAAGTGTCAAGTTATGTTGGTCGATCTATTTTCATATGTTACTTAACACCTGTTCCCAGTGTAGAGGTACATAATGTATTTGTTTATTTTGCGTGGGCTTTGGAGTTATATAACAAATACTACTGTTTGATTGAATTCAAAATTACAATTTAAAGTTTACATTATTTGGACGAATATAATGTAGAATTTGTTATCAATTTGTTGCTTTATTTCATGGAATTAAATTAAAAATTATGCGCTTTAAAATACCTAATGTTAAACAATTTATTACATTCATGATACCTATCTATATCATTCTTTAATTCAAACATGATGTGTATTATTTCTTCCCTGGACTGAAAATGGTAATCGTTTAACTTCACAAGTTGAAGATACCTCTCGAAGAATGGAATTAATATTATAACCCTAGAAAATATCGTACTACTTTCTTAAATATCATAAATATTAATACTAAATTTTATTCTTATAAAGTAAATATCATTATTTAGTTTCATTATTCTATTCAGAAATTTACCTAGAAAAATACCTTGACCTAGATAAATAACTTTTAACCTAAATGTCATTTGCCCGCAAAAATTTGGGCCGCTTCATTCCACCAATTCGCTGTTAGCTTTCCATTTAATGTCGAACTCGTTTAAAATGAGCTTAGATAAAGGGTTCCCGAGATTTCAATGGCGCTCTCGTTAAAATAATGATGATTAAATTAAAAAAAATAACAAAAGTTATCTGACACGTGATCAAAAAGTCCAGGAATAAATCTTAGGCATAATCCATTAAACTCTTATTTTTAATGTTTCATGTAAGTGCTTAGTTTTAATTTGAGCTATGTGTTGATACAAGACAAAACTACTTGCTTACTTGCCTCCAAGCTGGTATGGGAGCGAAGAAAAAACATAGAATGTGCTAGCTGCTTTTTTCCCGTGCAGATTATAAAAGTCAATCGAGGGAAAGGGCTTTAAACTGGGGATTCCTCCACTCATAGGCGATAGGCTAGCAACCTGTCACTACAGATGGAGCCCACTATTCAGCTAAGCGTGGCCTTCAAGTGTCACGACTCTTAGCTCTGTCTACCCCGTAAGGGATAAAAACGTATGTATGTATGTACAAGACAAAACTAAACAATGTAGGTATGACGATTTACCTTCGGCAAGCATGTAAACTAGGCTTACCATATACGAGTACATAGAAGTAATACGAGAGTAATACCATGACTTAAAAAATCGAGATGACAATGCTGCATTGGATGTACGGTGTCGGTGGCGTCTGGGCGGTCTGGGCTCCGACCGACGCGTACGCTGAGGATGCATCCGGGAAAGCACTCAGATGAGAGAGAAAGACACCACGACTTTAAAAAAACCGGCCTAGTGCGAGTCAAACTCGCGTACCGAGGGTTCCGTACACGCAAAGCATCTCACATTATAGCTCTAACTAAAAGACCAACTAGTTTCAAAAACAAACTTAACTTTGCAGTTCGATCCTTAAGACCCCTACTGAATCCAGCGCAAAAATAAGTTTGTATCACTTTTTTTTAGACTTCCAACAATATATTTACAATTTTCAGATTTATTCCTGTATAAGTACTGTGACGCCTTGCTTTTTGCCATATTTCATAATTTTAGGTCAACGGGAAGTACCCCATAGGTTTTGATTGCCGCCTAAAATTGCAAATTATGCGAAAATTCGAAACATTTACGGTAATATCTCTTGATCGCGTTGACGTATAATTTTGATTATTTTTTTTGCTGAAATAGACTTAGATCCGAGTATTCAATATTAATTTCAACTTGATACCTTTAAGCGTTCCTGAGAAAAAGAAGTTTGACAGACAGACGAACAAAAAAGTGATCTTATAAGGGTTCCGTTTTTGCCTTTTGAGGTACGGCACCCTAAAAATGTAGATGGCAATATTGCGTTGAATGTGCGGTGCGCGAGAGTTGGCTTTATGTCGTCAAGGAGGATATACGTACCAAGGGTCTCACAACTATGCATACCGAAGATCGTGCGAAGTGGAGAAGAAAAAGTAGGAATGCGGACCCTGGGCTCCGACGCGTATGCTGAGGATGCATCTGGGAAATCGCTCAGATGAAAGAAAGAGACACCACGACCTAAAAAATATCTATGAATATAATTCAAAGGTGAGTGATCTATCAACGCACAGCCCAAACCACTGGACGGATCGCGCTGAAATTTGGAATACAGGTAGATTTATTTATTTTTATTTATTTATTTAACTTTATTACAAAAGTAAAAGGCGGACTTAAAGCCTGGTGTTTCTTCTACCAGTCAACCAACTGGGTGATGTAGAAACAGTAACGTGTAGCAGGTAGTGCAAAAAGTTTGATTGGAAAGAAGAATTAAGAGTTAACATAAATAATACGGTACACGTAATTTACATAATATATAAATAACAAGTCATAAACTACATTTAAAGTTACATATATCTAATATTGTATAAAACGATAAACCATACATAGACTACATAGACTACTTAAATACTTAACAACTATCTGACAGACATTTAAGATAATGAGCGCGAACTTTATTTTTAAAAGTTAAGCGAGTTTAAGTAAGGGTAGATGTTATGACGTAGGCATCCGCTAAGAAAGGATTAACGCGAGCGAAGCCGCAGGGCAACAGCTAGTATAAATATATTTCCAAAACATTCGTACTGGATGGTCGACAACATAAAGAGTAAACGAGGGTTCCCCGCCATAAATTTGGCTGCGTTAAGTATGACATACATGACGCGAAAGGTCAAACATAAAATTTTGGAATTCGCCCTTTATAGCATATTAATGGTCTTAATTTCGTATGATGAGAGTGGGGAGAACACTCTGTATAATACAATATATATAGAGTGCTCTATTGAGGCTATAGAGCCTAAATGGAGTCGTAATAGTGTGAAAATATCTTCAAGATAGATATTTTCACACTATTACGACTGAAGAATGAAATGAAAATCTAATACACATTCTAATACAAGAAAGATCTTGTATAGTGTATTAGATTTTTCTTCAGTCGCTCAATGACATTTTTGACGTGACTTTCTGACTACCGCTTGTGATAGACATAATATGAAACACTCTATATTCTTCTTTTAGGTGGAAGTTGTTTAACTCTGTATTATAATTTTACATCAGTAGAAAGATTTCCATTTTCCCAGACACTGTCTTAAACAAATTATTATTTATTCATAGTACACAAATAAATTAATTTCCACATAATCCACAGATCAAGTTTAAATTAACATCCAATAGGTACTCATGGCCGTGATTCTCAGAAACCATTACATATCTAGAGATGATGAGATCAAATTCTACTGAAATTCAATTTTATTTAAGCAATTTCCAGGACATTTCCAGTTGAATAACATGAATAAAATCAACATGGATACAATCAGTAAGTGACATGTTTCCCGTTTTTTCCCATTCCTTCCTCTCACATTCTCATTTTTCTTAGTTCATAAGGAATTTTAAGTTTTAGCCTTGCATTTGATCTTTGTACAGAAATCGAAATAAGATAATTCAGTTAGAAATGTTATTTGTCTTTGGGACTTTTGGATGATCAACTACCTAACTAAAAGCTTGTTTTTGTTATATTGGTTATAACATTATAACTGAATATTTTATATGATAGGTACTTCTATGCCGGTAAAATAATGTGCCAGCTGCTTCTCCTCCGCAAATTAATCAACGGTTATTCTTGTCATATGCTATGGAATAACCTGACTATCTTCAAAACCAGAGTGCTTCTGGGTAAGCTCGCTACACCGTAGACCTCATCTCTATCCTCGGGAAAGATTGTGGTCAAGAGCAAACCAATCTTTAATAAAAAATAAAATAACAAACTGGCAGTTTATCTGAATCATCATTCCACCAATAAGCTCACTATTTAGCTAAGCGTAGCCTTCGAGTCCAATTACTTCTGGCTCTGTCTACCCCGTAAAGGATAAAGTATCTGTATCTTTGGAAGATGAACTATATATTCATCTACAAATTATTCTCGTCACAACAAAATAAACTTCCTCAAGTACCCGCAACTGCGCCATCTTCAATTTTCACACCATTAATTTCATGTGATTTTTGTGGCGAAGGGAACCTTATGAATATTTATGGGTGCCGACTTTATCTGACTTTTTTTCATGAAAACGTTAAGAAATATATCTTTTTTTGTTAATTTTAAACACTTGAAGGGAAATGTTAAACATTACAAATACATTTTTACTTTTGAAGTCTTTGTTATTTTTATTAAATCCTAATCGTATCCTAATCCTAACTAATATTATTAATGCGAAGTTGTTTGTTTGTTTGTTACCTTTTCAGGCTTTATCTTCTGAACCAATATTCCTGAAATTTCGCATGCACATTGTTAGAAGTACTGAGAAGGACATAGGCTACCTTTCATCCCGGGTAAAGCACTGTTCCCGAGAGAAATGCACGCGGACGAAGTCGCGGGCAAAAGCTAGTACCTAATAATAATTGCATTTTACCTAATATCATTTTTTTATATTTAAACAATATAATACCAGCGAGAAAATTGCTTTGACATGAAAAAAATACATGTAGGTATAACTTCAACGAATTTTTGTTCCAAATCGATTATAATTTGATATCTATTTAAACTTGCATAACTGGTCTCTCTGTTAATTTAATACCAGTCTCAATTTTCCCCTTTTTTTCAGTTAGTAAAAAAGAGGATAGAGAGAGGAGAGGTGTGGCCCTAGAATAGCACCAACCCATCTAAGTGATTAACCGATCGGCAACTAAGGGATTAAAAACACCGGAGGATGGGTAGCAGCATCTTTCCGCGTACTATGCCATCACACTGCGATCGCCAACCCGCCTGCCAAGCGTGGCGATTACGGCAAAACCCCCCACAGATAAAATCCTTGGGGGAGGCCTTTGTCCAGCAGTGGACGTCTTTAGGCTGAGAGAGAGAGAGAGAGAAAAAAGAGGAAATAAACAGAGTAAACTAAAACATACTGTACTTGAGCCACGTTGATACTTTCAGTCCCGTATTTAACCGTACATCCTAAGCTCAGCTTCAGCCTTAATCTAGGTCTTGTAACCGAAAGATTTTGTCTAAATAAATACAGCATTCATCCCGAACATCCCGTTTCAGGGTTTTAGGAAAGGAGAGTTGAGCTTTTTAAGCTTTCTGTAAGCTGTATTATTTTATTTTATGCATTCGGATGACCCATAGCTAAATTTACATAAATAATTACAAAATAATTTGTAATAAATTTGACGATTAGAGATTCTAAATAAAAAAAAAAAACAAAAAATACTTTTACCAAAGTGGCATCATTCTTAAATTAAAAATAAAAATAAACGAGTACAATAAATTTATACAGACAAAAAGAAAAACGTTTGTAAATCTTACCCATTTTTTCCCTTGAAACAATCTCTCCATTCGTAAAAACTTTATGTTCTCCGTCAAAATAAATTACATACGCCATATTATATTATATTACATGGAATAATAACTTTTGTTATGTTTCATAAAATTGTTATAGAAGGCTGTAATGTGGAGATGTAATATTTTATTAAATCAACCAAGTGAGGTACGATTCCAGTAATTTATGAGACATTGAGGCAGTTAATTTATTTATGAACAGTTAATAAATTGTTGAATTTAATGCCGAAAAATAAAAATGTATTGCTTATTTCTTGGGCTAATGATTTCTAAAACTCGTTTACAATAAAAAAAGTCTTTAATTTTTTTGCAAAAAAAAGTTTTGTTTCCTTGCTCCTAAAATTAGACTTTAACTTTCTACTTACTTACTGAGTTGAGTACCTAACTCAAAAATTCTTGATTTGTTTTTAAATGTAATTATAACAGATACAACGATCACGTTCTAATTAATAACAAGGTATGTTACAAAATAGTTAAAAAAATATTTCGAAATCTTTGATTTGGCAATAATCGGTAACTTAAAAAAATACAAACCATCCTGAAAGGTACTACGAAGGTAACGCATAGAACCGTAGAAATAAAATTAAAACTGTTCTTTTTTTTACTTAATTATTTTAGTATCTATCTTTCTACGCCCACTTTACAATTCCGGTTCGGAGTTAACTAGATTTCAACCGCCAAAAAACGTTCACCTCCGAAGGCTTCACCCTTATTTCCTTAATTTTCCCGCTCTCCCAAAAATAACCCGAACTAATTAAAACACTGTTAGTCCCGAGTTGCTACCGTAAAAACTCCTGCGTGTGTGTTTTAGCCGCGTTATGTTTTGTAATGAGTGGGGATTCTCTGGTTGCTACCTACTCAACATTATACACTTCTATTATGTTCTTCATTGTAACACACACAAGAATACTATTGTAGTAGTAATATTATGAACTGGAAGTTATTGAAGTTGGTTATGTAGATTTTTGTCACGAGAAGAGAACTAGGTGAGTAGTGAGAAGCGTAGAACATATCGTCCTATAAAAAGATAAATAAACTGATGTGTATTAGATATTTCCTCTATTCGAAATACCACAAGCGCGAACGAAGATGCTAAAGCACACCCCCCTGTCTCGAACAATTAGAGTACTAAATGAGGTAGCGACGACAGTAGACGTATTTTGTTGTCCTTTGACGGAATTCGTAAGTTACATTGTATGTACTGTGTTATGGTAGAAATAACTTGTAAATACGTTAGACCTATATTATTGTATTGGTTGTACCTGTAATAATAGTTAAGGAATGTATGAATAAATAAAGAATAAAGAAAATTTTGAAGAGAAATGTATAAATTTCGCAAAGGATAGACAGGTTTAGAAGGAAATGGGGAAGACCTTTGCCCAGCAGTGGGACGAAATAGGTAAAAAAAAACTGATGTGTTTAGCATGATACGGCCTAGTACAATTAACATCTGACCGAGAAAAGTGGAGGAAATATCTTTGTACTCTTTTAAACTAGATTAGGTGTAATAAGACTTGCAATACTTACCATCTTAAAGTTTTTTAGGAGTAAACGACACGGTACAGCTCACAATTCCTCGATTGCGCCATACAAATTAGCTCCAGTGGATGTCACCAAGCGGAGTGAAGCTGAGTGGAGACGACACGTGCGAATATTTTAGTCTATGGATTGTTACAAACACATTTGACCTGTCCTCTCGTTTTATCTCTCTTTGATAGAGTCTAAGCCAAGTAAATGATCTTTTTCTAATTGAATGCAAAACATATTAAGATACCCATATCAGCCAATTAGGAAACGAAGGGTCCACACAGTACACTGTTCAGCTTAAAAGCGGCTAGCTTTACTAATTAATTGTCCGAAACCGATGCCCTTTATAAGCACAAAAGCTGATCGCCAAATGAACCGAATGTAAGCCTAGGTGGGATTATGGTGTATATGAGAGGCTAATGATTGATTTAATGTACAAGAAAATAATAACAATTTTAAGAAAATATACCTGAGTGTAAAATTTTAAGTTTTGAAAGAAAAATTAAGTTTTCCAAAAAAGTGACGAAAATCACGCATCAGATAACGTTTTGATTTGATTTTTAGATCGAATTGTAAGTCAAAAATAAGCAATCGCACATGTTACTTGTGAAGTTTGTATTTGGTTATTCTATAGAAAGTGAGTTTGTATATTTGTTTGTTACCTCTTCACGCTTCATCTTCTGAACCAATATCTTTGAAATTTCGTATACACATAGCATTCATTCCGGGAAAAAGCACAGTTCCCGTGGGAAATTCACGCGGGAGAAGCCGCGGTCAAAAGATAGTAGGTATTATAAATGCGAAAGTGAGTTTATTTATTTGTTTGTTACCTCTTCACGCTTCATCTTCTGAACCAATCTTCCTAAAATTTCGTATACATATAGTTCGAAGTACTGAGAAGGACATACCTACCTATCATTCCGGAAAAAGCACTGTTCCTGTAGGAAATTCACGCGGGCGAAGCCGCAGGCAAAAGCTAGTAAATAATAAAGCTAAAGAGTTTGACTACACTGCCACATTTATGCATATGTGAAATTATATCCTTCGTCATGAATGATTAATGTGGGAATCGAGATAAGCTATTCACAATCCCAAAAGTACCAGCGGAGTGACGCCGTATGGCTCGGATACTTACAGAGTATTGCTCGGACTTCACACAGTTACTTACACAGAAACTATAATCTGACATTTGATATCGGTCAGTGAACCGCCTCTGATGGCCAAGTAATTTGCAGATCGGTGCAGGTGCGGTGTTGGCTGAAATTCAATCTCGACAATCGGCAATCAGGGCAGCGAGCAAAATCAACATATCCGAAGTGTGATTTTAGTGATTTGTACATGCATACATCTAGCTTAGTAGACAACGCAATTGTACCAAATATTCGACCTGATTGGTAATCAGGTCGAAAATGTTAGAAAAAATACTACTGAAGCGGTGGTGGCCGAGTGGTAGGGCGCCCGCCTGTGGATACAAAATCCCACTTTCGAATCCTGCCCGGGCTACATGAGTTTGTATACCAATCTGACTCATGTTAGTTTTCATCGACCACCACTTGTTTCCGGTGAAGGAAAACATCGTGAGGAAACCTGCACTCTGGTTGATGATTATCAGCTAGTGTGTAAAATGAAGAAGGCAATGGCAAACCACTCCATTAACATTGCCATGAGAGTCGTTGTGTGTGTTTCATTCGATTGAGTAATCGATTAGTGATTCTTTCCTCTCAAGAATAATAGGCAAACGACCATGCGGGTTGCCTGATGGTAAGCAATCACCCACCACAGTCCATAGACACCAACGACTCAACTACTGTAATCTACGAGCTCCGCGCTCCGGCTTCGCTCGGTAGTTACATACATAAATTGTAGACGATGTCACTCAGGTATAATGTAGCTTTCTATTGGTGAAAGAATTTTTGAAATCGAATCAGTAGTTCCTAAGATCCCCTACAAACAAACACTTCCGCTTTATAACATTAGCATAGACAAAGAAAAAAAAAATTAGATTATATAAACTTGATTGTCAAATGAAGCCCAAAAACCTACATAATAGTGTGTTCCAAATGAAGGATTTTCCGAGACCCAAATAAAAAAAAAATAGTTCCAGATGGATTCATAGGTGGCGCTCAGTAAAAGGCGAGACCGTTCAAAAAGCAAAAATGCAAGGTATTGGCATTAAAAAAAAAACCTAATAAAAAAACATCTAAAAGTATCAATATTGTGATTTGGGCAACTATCAAATTGTTATGTGATTTTTTCTGCCTCTGGCTGACAATAAAAAGCGCACAATATAGGTACAGCCATTAATACGATTCGGCTTTCAATAAAACCCCACCTGTTGAGACTTTTTTATACTGATTTTTTTTTCTTAATTTAGCTGTCAGAAAATCGCTCATTCAATTTTTTTTACAGATTGCTTACAAATTCTATGGAACCAAAACACACCAAAAATGTCAAACTTATATTTAGCGCTTTTTCTTGTCAGCCAGAGGCAGAATCACTTAACAGTTTGACAGTTGCACAAATCACAATATTGATACTTTTTAAATGTTTTTTTATTAGGTATTTTTCTCAATGCCAATATCGTGCATTTTTGCTTTTTGAATGGTTTCGGCTTTTACTAAGCGCTACCTATTAATTCATCTGGAACTATTTATTTTTTTAATTTGGGTCTCGGAAAATCCCTCATTGCCTTTGAGCATCACGACACGTAAGGAAGGAGTATAGACGCTCAATATTCAATACTCAATATTTTATTGCGAAAGGCGAAACTAGTTTACCTATCTTACGTCAAAGAAAGTTTTGGTGTAGACTAGATTGAAATATATCTGTCTAGCTAGAAAGTAGAAAATTTTTATTACTCTAGGACCTAGAACGACACAAGCTGGTTGAGAATTTAATTTTCTACCAGTTCCTTTATAAACGTCGGAGAAAACCTTGCTGTATAAACTTAACAAAAACGAAACTAAAATGTTTAGTTATATTGCCATGTATCTTAAAGCATGGTGGCAAAAGGAGCAGTTTCGTAGGTCGATCTTACTATTTATTTACGCTTTAATCGCTAAACATATTTTGATGAAATTTGGTACAAAAATGTAGCCTTGTATTACATTCTAAGAGGATACGATAAATTAGATAAGGTGAAAAAATCCAAAATAATGATACGATTTATCCTAAAATTATCATATGAGTAGATTTCCTTTGTATATTGCATAGACTCAATTAATAATTAAGATAAAATAAAGAAATTCAGGTAGAAATATGAATACTAAAACAATACACTATGGAGAGAAAATCTCCAAGATAACTTTTACTTTATGTAAATTTGTTTCAAAAATATATCCTGCATAATTTTCCCAGTATCTTTAAAATATGATTATTATCTTGTAAGGATTTCCACAAAATTTAATTAAGAACGTTCCGTAAATGGGTGCTTAAAGAAAATCCCCAATTTCTCAACATCAACTTTTAATGAAATTATTTCAAAGTAATAAATACTTTACAACGGATTATGTACATTAGAGTCTTAAACACATGTTCTTTGAGAAATGGCAATGTACGTCATAGATAATATGAATATATTATTCTTAATAAAATAAAGAATACAAGTATATTATTTAGAAATAAACTTAGTTGGATTCAAAAATATAACTAATAGCCGTTATATGTATTAGAAGGATACTTTTTTCAGGCTATTTATGTCCCAATGTTGCCTGTCAAAAGCCTCCCCTAATTATCTCCACACACACTTTTTAATTAAATAGTCTGAAAATGTATAAAATTAAACAGTGAAAGAATAAGCGATAACAGTAACTTTAAAGATCTATTGTTTAATTATAAAACATTTTAAATAAAATTACTATTTATTTCAATCACTGAATAGGTAAGTACTTATTCTTACCTTGTAAAAGTTTTAAATAGACCTCATTATAACTAAATACTTATGTATATAAAATTTACATCTTTATTTTGCCGATTTTTAAAGATATAAAGAATATAATATGGGGCAAAGAATATAACAGCGGAGTAAATTTATTTTAAAAATAATGAAGAGTAATTTGAAGGTTAAAGATAAGTAATAAAATTTAAATAGCCAATTATCTATCCAAATAAATCCGCTTTAATTGAGCCATAAATAAAATTAAATAACTTATATTTCTATATTTTATTCATAATATTTTGAATGGTGAGTTGCTGATAAAACTTTTATTTAGAATCAACAAAAACTCTTCTCGCTATTAATTTTACTATTTAAATGAGAGTCAGACGGTGTAGTTGATTTATGAAAATTTATTCAAAAGTCACTTCTATTTCTCAATAGTTAGAATTACTTTCTGTGATTATTTTGCTTTTAAAGTTAATTTATATTCAAATTTGAACCGATTTCAGATACTTGTGTATTATGAAAACAAAGTTGTCTAGAGACTACCTAAGTTAAATTAAATTAAATCCTTTGAAATTAAAATTGCCAAATCACTTTTCGTTTTAATGTTTTCAATCTGTCCCTAAACATCTGCGAGCTCCTTTTAAAATCATACGAAACTTTGATGTATTTGACTGTAGATAGAATAATTGCCTAGAAAATCTAAACATATTAGATTCTAGTTATCGTTACACGCGCAAACCGAATAAATTATCTAAATTCCAATAAACCATAGTAACCTCAAACCAAATTGTGGTATCATTATCAAAACAATAGTAAAACTAACACCAACAATGACATAAACAAGGTCTAATATCTAAATGTAAAATTAATACTAATAATTAAACAAATGCTTGTCGGAAAATTACCAAACGTGTTCCAAATTGCTTTTCTAATTTAAGCACAACCACGAAATGGCACCGAGTTCATTTGAACAAAAGCAATCATTTACATAAAACAATATTTGGTTTATGATAATTGATACACTTTTCGATTCCACGAATAGTTTGTTGATATAACATTCAATTTTACAGTGGTTATTTAACAAAAACAGTCGATACTTTAATTTGAATATTTCTCAAACATATTTTTTAATTGGAAGTAAAATTATATAATAAACTCATTACATACAAATTTATCTTTAATAATGGTACATGATGGTGACGTGAGTGAGCTTCTTTAAATTAAAATTAGATAGCATATGAAATATCCAACGAAAGATAATTTCGTCCTAATCGAAATACTTTTTTAGGACTTTTAATCTCTTTCTTGATTTATATTTGATTTTGGATAAAGTTATTTTTGGACTTTAATATTTATATTAATATATCTAGTTCTCATTCGCTACATATAATTTTCAGTTCAAAGTAATATATCGTTAAATAACATTAAAAATAAAAACTACATATAGCTCTTTTTAAAACCGTTTTTTAAATCAACACTTTTTGTAACTTTAAAATAAAAATATATCTCTGAAGAAGTACCTAATTTTAATCAGAATTAAAATAAATGTAATACTTATATTATTATATTATAATGATTTCATATATTTACAAAATGTTAAAACTTTGTATTATTTACATACAGTATTTACCACCTATATTTAATTACAAAAAAAGTTAAAATATTCTGTATAATCGAAAGGTTATTTCATAGAAAATTACAATAATTAAATTACTGTATTTTAAACCTATTTAATTACACTTACATTTATATCACATTTTTACATAACCATAAATAACTACATATCAATTTTTCGTTTGTAAATTTACAAAGTTAAGTGAAAAAAAACAGCAATCTGTCCAGTTTAGTAAAAGGATAGATTTTATAATTTTTATTAATTTTCTGATTTTTTAACTAATCCGGGTCTTTTAAAAACACACGTAAATATTCAAGCCCATAATTTAATTATTTACATCTTCGTCAGTCAGATGTCACTGAAACATGTAATCTAATAGAAAAAGTCCCTAAGTCGTAAATAATAAATGACTCAAAAGGAGGAAAAAAGATATATTTTTGTGAATCGTCGATGATTTGGATGTCTGAATGAGATTTCTGTAATCTTTTGCCTCGTTCTGTGATGGGTAAGTGTACGTTCTATCTGTGACAGTTTTCACATCTTGTGGACAGGGCAATAAATCAATCGGTATTTGTAATAATATTCTCTCATTTTCAGCTCTTACAACTTTAGTATCTTCAGTATAAGCTTCATCGATTTCGTCATGGAACACATCATCTGAATCGGCATAATCTTTTTTTTCATCGAGATTATTATTTATCACGCTTCGTTCAAAATACGTGAAATGTGAATTCAAAGACGCATCACCATTTGACTTACACACGAAATTTTCGAATGAAGTCCTTATTTTCCCGCTCTTCGTTTCTTGTCGTAGTTTGTGCATCCAAGCAAGGTGGCAGTCGCAAGCAAATTCGTTACCTGTAACAATGGATCCTTCATTAGTCTCTTAATTGGACTAATCACGGACTAATCAAGACATTTCAAGTCAAGCCTGATGGGAATAATTGATTTTTGTTCGCTAATAGGATTTGCGATAATTGGGATTAATATAGGATTAATTTATGTGCGAATCCTCTTAGATTATAAGTTTTTCTACTATAGTCTCTGTTTGTAATATATTGGGTAAAACTAAACGCAGGCGTTTCCTGTTATCGCCGCCAGGCGTTTTGGGGTTCTGACATTGCTCGCGTGCAAGATGGCTCGCGGACGGTCGCCATTGTCCTATGCGATATCGGTTTGATTTTTAATACGCGAGAGGTCCCGCGTTCTTTGATTGCTAATTATCTTGAGTTGTATTGGTGAATTTCCTGTTTGTTAAATAACTATTGAACTTTGTGTTTGTGTGCCCGTCATTGTGACTTTCTCCTGTGGGATGTGACGCGTGGCTGCTCGCTCACATCTATCTGTTGCCGAGCCGATTTCGGGAAGAAATCTATTTATGTGTTCTGGGGAATTGAGATCTCATGGGTTAGGTAGGGTGATTAGAATTCCCCTTCCCGAAGACACTCAAGTTTGGATCCGAAGAGAAAGAAGATTTAGCTTGGTAAGTGGTTTTCCATTGTAATTAATTTATAGGTTAGGTTATCATATAGGGCCCTGTAGCTCCCTTCATAAGCTACGGTGGTAGCAGACTGCGTTAAGTTAGTTAGGTTTTAGTCGGGCAAACGTGGTGCCGCGTGGAGATTTTTTCCCGGTACTTATTTTTACCGGTGGTTTTTTCCCGGTGAAGTTCCGGTACAGAATTCTTCCCGCCGCTTCGTTTGTCCGGATTCTCTGCGCACATTTTCTGGCAGCAGAGCGTAGTTGTTCTGCACATTTTCTGGTAGCAGAGCGTAGTTAATCTACCCTCTATTTGTTCGTTTGTAAAAAATAATTAATTGTTTGTAAAAATTATTAGATTTTTCTTAGTTTGTTTGTATAAGAATATTTGTAACCTTTTTTGTATTTGTTTGCGGTTTGTACCGTGCGTTCCGGGTTTGTGCCATTCTCATACCTACCGCGGTTCTTCGTGTAGTTGTTTGATTTTGTTGTTTTTTATTTACCTTTTGTTATTTTTTGTTTGTGACTTGACGCGATGGCGAAGGCCTCCAATGCTAGGGCGACACTCGCCAACGAATTGAGATGGTTTGTGACGGCCGGTGGACTCCTGTCCCGGAAGGACAGGGAGGCCGCTATACTGGAAAGAGCGGATCAGCTCCGCTCACGATTGAACAACGCGGAAGCGGCCATGGCGGCGCTTACCGAAGCCGACCTTACCCCGGAGGTCTACGCAGGTCACGTGGCGGACCTGGACCAGATCCTGAGTCTGCACGATGACATCGTGGAGGCGGCGGCCGCAATAAGGGCGAGACAGGCTGGCGGACCAGCCCCTCGCACACCTGTTAGACAGGAAGGACCAGCGGTTACTGGTCGGCTCCCCACCCTTCAGCTGTCCCACTTTGGGGGTAGGATGGAGGAGTGGGTGGCATATAAAAATATGTTTGAGTCCCTGGTCGTAGCACGACAGGATTTGTCGAAGGCCCAGAAGATGGCCTACCTCCTCTCCACTCTTGAGGGTGAAGCGCGGTCGCTCATCCAGCACCTCCGGGTGGAGGACGACCAGTACGACACGGCTTGGGAGTTATTGAACTCCCGCTACCAAAACTTACGTTTGTTAGCGGATGCGCACGCCGCACAGTTGATGGCCCTGCCCAAGGTGGCCAACAGGGCACAGTTGCGCCTGTAGTTGCTCACGCCCGTTACAGTGGCCTGTAACGCGCTCCGCACACTGGGGCTGCCGGTGGACCAATGGTCCTTTTTGCTGGTGCACATTGTATTGGGCAAATTACCCAATGACATCCGCTCGCGCTTTGAGCGCGAGAATGCGGAACGGGATAGCACCACCCTACCAACATTCACTGACTTGGTGAAGTTTTTGGAGTTTGAGGCACGGGCTGCTGAGAATACCATGACGGACTCAGCGCCATCCAGAGCGCCTGAACGTAGGCCCTTGGAACCCTCATGGCGAGGGAAGCCCCAACAGGGACGGCAACCGCCACCGCGTGGAGCTGGTGTGCGGGTTGCACACACGGCAGCAGTCGCGGGGGACGCGGACTGCCTGCAATGTGGCCGGATGGGCCACAGCCTGCTGCAATGCAGGGACTGGCAGAGACTGCCAGTACAAGATCGGCGCCGCATGGCAAGGCGGCATGAACTTTGCTTTTACTGTTTGGGCAGTCACTATGCACGTGACTGTCCCAGAGCCATACCATGCAGTGCATGCCGTGGGCTGCACCACGTGATGCTCTGCATGAACCGGAACGGGGATGGCCCCCGGTTGTTGAGGCAGGGGTCCCCTATGGGCGGGGGCGCTCCTGCGCGAAGCCCTCCACCATCGGACGGAGGACGCGGCTTCGCTCGTCGCACCCCCCTCGGGAGGGGTCGCGTACCGGCGCGGGTCTTGGCGGACCGGGACCACGCGCCCCAAGGTCGTGGCCAGTATGTGGCTGGCCAGGCCCCGGATAGGGCCCCCATGGGCGGGGGCCCTAGATCGGACGTGAGAGTGGGGACACCCCCTCCACGCGGGTTACCACTACCCACCACATGCAGCCGCAGCGGTTTTCTCCGCCGCTGCACGAGTACCCACGGCTGGAGTACCACCCGCCGTACCATAGGTATGGCCGGGCCGCGGGTTATGCCCCCCTCAGATGGGGATGTGCACTCGCCCGACATATTATCCGGGTCAGTGGTGCGCCCCTGGTTTGGAGAGAGTGGGGAGCCCGTAACTAGCTTGCTCCCTTGCTGGGACAGAGCCGCGGACGGTTCTGCTCCCTACCGCGGTGGTCCGCGTATGGGGTCGTGGGGGAAGCCATTAATTTGAGAGCTCTGTTGGACTCAGGGGCTCAAAGCAGTTTGGTTACCACTCGAGTGGCACGCCAGTTAGGTTTAGTCGTGGAAGACTCGCCTGTGCCACTTCTTGGAGTTGGTGGCATACAAGTGAAGTGTCTGACGGGCCAGACACTTGTCACCTTTTCTTCGCTGAAGTCCTCCACAATGAGGATCACGACTTCGGCTATGGTAATGGATACCATTGCGGGTTGGCACCCCTCGACAGACATACCGCCGGGTGTGTTGTCTTTGGTTTCGGGTCTGGATTTGGCCGACCCCTTTGTCTTTCATCCCGGCCCAGTGGACTTGCTCCTGGGCTCGGACGTATTGGGTTGGATTTTGTTGGGTACACAGAAGGCTCTGGGTTCGTCTTCACTGATGGCAGTGTCTACGATTTTTGGTTTTGCCCTGATGGGCCCTGTGTTTGATAGTGGCACCGCGGAAGAGCCACCGGTTGTCGCATCTGCGTCCTTGGCCAAGACCATGCAAAGGTTTTGGGAGGTGGAGGAGCCACCTATGAGTTCCAGGATGGATCCGGAACACGCTGAGTGCGAAGCCCTTTTTCGATCGACCACGGAGAGGTTGCCCTCCGGTCGGTTTGTAACTAGGTTACCCTTTGTTGCCTCTCGTCCTAGCCTAGGGCAAAGTAGGGCGCTTGCGGAGAAACGACTGCTGTCCATGGAGCGACGTATGCAGCGTGACCACGTACTTCGCGATAAATATATTGAATTTATGCGCGAGTACGAGGATTTGGGTCACATGTCTCCGGCTCGAGTTGATTGGAGCTCAACTGAGCATTATTTTTTGCCCCACCACGCGGTGGTGAAGGCCTCAACGGGCAAGTTGCGGACTGTCTTTGATGGGTCCGCACCCACTTCGAACGGAGTTTCGTTGAATCTATGTTTGCATTCAGGTCCCAAATTGCATAGGGATATAATTGACATCATCTTGAACTTTAGAAGACATCAAGTGGTTTTTGGTGCGGACATCCGGATGATGTTCCGCCAGACAGTCATACATCCTGAGGACAGGCGATTCCAGTTGATACTCTGGCGTGAGCGCCCTGAGGATCCTGTGACGGTGTATGAACTCAACACAAACACGTATGGTTTGAAATCTAGTCCCTATATCGCCATCAGATCATTGCTTGAATTGGCAGAGCGGGAACGGATCCGCTTTCCCCGTGGGGCTTCCGTGCTGTCACGTGACTTGTATGTAGATGACGTGTGCACCGGAGCCCAAAGTATTGAGGAGGCCCTCCTACTGCGGGATGAATTGATTGAAATATTGAAGACAGGTGGCTACGAGCTACGTAAGTGGTTGTCCAATGAGCCTAGAGTTCTAGAAGGGATCCCGGAGGATCACCAACAGAACCCTCACCTGTTTGAGGATGTGGATGATCCCAACAGGATAGCGGTGCTGGGCATGCAGTACCAGCCGCTAACCGATATTTTACATTCCAAGTGGACTTGGAAATACCAAAGGTCTGGACTAAGAGAACGGTGTTGTCCGTAATAGCTCGTATGTTTGATCCAAGCGGTTGGATCAGTCCAGTAATATTCTCTGCGAAGTGTCTTCTTCAGAGACTTTGGACTTTGGGCGTCTCGTGGGACGAGCCGCTGTTTGGCTCTCCATTGGATGATTGGCTCGAGTTGTTTTCATCGATTAAGGAAGTCAATCGGATTGCCTTGCCTCGTCGAATATTGCCACCCGGGAAATATCGAGCCAGCCTGCATGGCTTTTGTGACGCGTCGGAGCGAGGCTACGCCGCGTCAGTCTATATGCGGACAGTTGACGCCGATGGCCGGGTCAATGTCTCGCTTTTGTTAGGGAAGAGCAAGGTCGCCCCCATCAGGACTAGGCTGACTATTCCCAAGCTTGAGTTGAGTGGAGCTCACCTTCTCTCTAAATTGTTGCATCACGTTGCCAGTGAGCTGGCGGCCACGGTCGAGATACGAGACATCTTCGCCTGGTCGGATAGCCAGGTCGCGCTTGCATGGTTGCGCGCGGCCCCACATACCTGGGAGGTTTTTGTGGGAAATCGGGTTTCCCAAATCCAGAATATTGGAATTGATATAACATGGAGACATGTGCCGGGAGAGCTTAACCCAGCGGACTGTGCTTCCCGAGGTTGTACGGCACCAGAATTGGTGTCACACCCGCTCTGGTGGGGTCCAGAGTGGCTGATGGGATCAGAAACTTCTTGGCCTGTCTGTCAGACAGATGTTACTTCTTTGAGTTTGACTGGGCTCCGTGTACATGCTGTAGTCGCTGAGACGACGTCGGAGCCGGATTGGCTACTTGCTCGGTATAGTAGCTTGGATAAGCTTCTGGGTGTTACCAGTTGGATTAAGCGTTTCATACATAATTGTAGAAACCCACAGGCAAAGCGGTTGGAGCCGATTGCAGGTGCAGAAGAGCGCCGGAGCGCATTGTTGCATTGGGTCCGTGCCGTGCAGACCGGACGGTTTGAGTCAGAGCTTCGTATTTTGCGCGACGGACGCGCTAAGTTGAAGGGCGCGGTCGCTCGTTTGAACCCGTACATCGACTCGGATGGGCTTCTTCGGGTTGGAGGCAGGCTCCGGAAGGCGGATCTTCCATATGAGACTCGCCATCCTCTGTTGTTGCCCAAGGGCGGACCCTTGGTGCAGCTTTTGGTGTCTGATCGACACATTCGTAACGCCCATGCTGGGTGCAATGCTTTGTTGGCTATTTTGCAACGCGAGTTTTGGATTTTGTCTGCCCGAAGAGCAATCCGTAGTGTCCTGTTTCGATGTATTGCATGTTATAGGTTGAAGGCATCCACGATGCAACCACAGATGGGTGATTTGCCCGCTGATCGAATCCGACCTTCGAGACCGTTTGACGGCGTTGGAACCGATTTTGCCGGTCCCTTTTCGATCAAGGCTTCTCCCTTTCGTAATGCCCGTATTGTGAAGGGCTATTTGTGTGTATTTGTTTGTTTGGCCACCAAGGCTGTCCATTTGGAGGTGGTATCGGCTCTGACTACGGAGGCCTTCGTCGCCGCGTTGGATCGCTTTGTTTCGCGTCGAGGTCTACCTTCCCTTATTAGGTCTGACAATGGCACAAACTATAAAGGAACTGTAAATTATCTTAAGGATGTTTCTGTGTTTATTGATAAAAATTGTACTAGTTTAAGTCAAATTGCTGCCCAAAGGGGAATAACCTGGAAGTTTAGTCCCCCAAGTTGCCCCCATTGGGGAGGGATTTTTGAAGCGGCTGTGAAATCCGCAAAGACCCACCTCCGCCGCATTATCGGAGAAACGGCTCTAACTTTTGAAGAGCTGGCCACAGTGTTTTGTAAAGTTGAGGCGGTCCTCAACTCTCGTCCTCTCTGTCCGCTATCTCCAGATCCAAATGACTTGGAAGCTCTCACCCCTGGTCATTTTTTGGTGGGAGGGCCGTTGAATGCCCTGCCCGAATACCCGTGGAAGGATGAACGCGTATATCGGTTGTCGCGTTTTCAAATGTTGCAGCAAATGAGCCAGGACTTTTGGCGTCGCTGGTCGCTTGAATATTTGCATTTGCTGCAGCAAAGAGTGAAGTGGACAGACAGGACTGAGCCTCCCAGGGAGGGTGATTTAGTATTGTTAAAAGAGGCAAATTTGCCCTCATTGCTTTGGCGACGAGCTCGCATATTACGTTTGATTCTTGGCGGAGATGGCACTCCGCGTGTGGCTGAGGTGTTGGTCGACGGTTCGATTTTAAGGAGAGGTGTGACCTCTCTCGCCCGCCTTCCCGTAGAGTAAGCTAGCGGTCTGCTTCTCAGACCGGGACGGGGGATGTTTGTAATATATTGGGTAAAACTAAACGCAGGCGTTTCCTGTTATCGCCGCCAGGCGTTTTGGGGTTCTGACATTTGCTCCCGTGCAAGATGGCTCGCGGACGGTCGCCATTGTCCTATGCGATATCGGTTTGATTTTTAATACGCGAGAGGTCCCGCGTTCTTTGATTGCTAATTATCTTGAGTTGTATTGGTGAATTTCCTGTTTGTTAAATAACTATTGAACTTTGTGTTTGTGTGCCCGTCATTGTGACTTTCTCCTGTGGGATGTGACGCGTGGCTGCTCGCTCACATCTATCTGTTGCCGAGCCGATTTCGGGAAGAAATCTATTTATGTGTTCTGGGGAATTGAGATCTCATGGGTTAGGTAGGGTGATTAGGAATTCCCCCTTCCCGAAGACACTCAAGTTTGGATCCGAAGAGAAAGAAGATTTAGCTTGGTAAGTGGTTTTCCATTGTAATTAATTTATAGGTTAGGTTATCATATAGGGCCCTGTAGCTCCCTTCATAAGCTACGGTGGTAGCAGACTGCGTTAAGTTAGTTAGGTTTTAGTCGGGCAAACGTGGTGCCGCGTGGAGATTTTTTCCCGGTACTTATTTTTACCGGTGGTTTTTTCCCGGTGAAGTTCCGGTACAGAATTCTTCCCGCCGCTTCGTTTGTCCGGATTCTCTGCGCACATTTTCTGGCAGCAGAGCGTAGTTGTTCTGCACAGTCTCAGTTATTTAAAAGGTTTATAGTGGAAAGAGAGAAATAGTTATATAAATTCGAAATTGTAATACGCCTGTTTGTAATATATTGGGTAAAACTAAACGCAGGCGTTTCCTGTTATCGCCGCCAGGCGTTTTGGGGTTCTCACATTGCTCGCGTAAGATGGGTCGTGGACGGTCGCCATTGTCCCATGCGATATCGGTTTGATTTTTAATACGCGAGAGGTTCCGCGTTCTTTGATTGCTAATTAGCTTGAGTTGTGTTGGTGAATTTCCTGTTTGTTAAATAACTATTGAACTTTGTGTTTGTGTACCCGTCATTGTGACTTTCTCCTGTGGGATGTGACGCGTGGCTGCCCGCTCACATCTATCTGTTGCCGAGCCGATTTCGGGAAGAAATCTATTTATGTGTTCTGGGGAATTGAGATCTCATGGGTTAGGTAGGGTGATTAGGAATTCCCCCTTCCCGAAGACACTCAAGTTTGGATCCGAAGAGAAAGAAGATTTAGCTTGGTAAGTGGTTTTCCATTGTAATTAATTTATAGGTTAGGTTATAATATAGGGCCCTGTAGCTCCCTTCATAAGCTACGGTGGTAGCAGACTGCGTTAAGTTAGTTAGGTTTTAGTCGGGCAAACGTGGTGCCGCGTGGAGATTTTTTCCCGGTACTTATTTTTACCGGTGGTTTTTTCCCGGTGAAGTTCCGGTACAGAATTCTTCCCGCCGCTTCGTTTGTCCGGATTCTCTCTGCCACATTTTCTGGTGGCAGACCGTAGTTGCTCTGCACATTTACTGGTAGCAGAGCGTAGTTTATCTACCCTCTATTTGTTCGTTTGTAAAAAATAATTAATTGTTTGTAAAAAATTATTAGATTTTTCTTAGTTTGTTTGTATAAGAATATTTGTAACCTTTTTTGTATTTGTTTGCGGTTTGTACCGTGCGTTCCGGGTTTGTGCCATTCTCATACCTACCGCGGTTTTTCGTGTTGTTGCTTGATTTTGTTTTTTATTTACCTTTTGTTATTTTTTGTTTGTGACTTGACGCGATGGCGAAGGTCCCCAATGCTAAGGCGACACTCGCCAACGAATTGAGATGGTTTGTGACGGCCGGTGGACTCCTGTCCCGGAAGGACAGGGAGGCCGCTATACTGGAAAGAGCGGATCAGCTCCGCTCACGATTGAACAACGCGGAAGCGGCCATGGCGGCGCTTACCGAAGCCGACCTTACCCCGGAGGTCTACGCAGGTCACGTGGCGGACCTGGACCAGATCCTGAGTCTGCACGATGACATCGTGGAGGCGGCGGCCGCAATAAGGGCGAGACAGGCTGGCGGACCAGCCCCTCGCACACCTGTTAGACAGGAAGGACCAGCGGTTACTGGTCGGCTCCCCACCCTTCAGCTGTCCCACTTTGGGGGTAGGATGGATGAGTGGGTGGCATATAAAAATATGTTTGAGTCCCTGGTCGTAGCACGACAGGATTTGTCGAAGGCCCAGAAAATGGCCTACCTCCTCTCCACTCTTGAGGGTGAAGCGCGGTCGCTCATCCAGCACCTCCGGGTGGAGGACGACCAGTACGATACGGCTTGGGAGTTATTGAACTCCCGCTACCAAAATTTACGTTTGTTAGCGGATGCGCACGCCGCACAGTTGATGGCCCTGCCCAAGGTGGCCAACAGGGCACAGTTGCGCCTGCAGTTGCTCACGCCCGTTACAGTGGCCTGTAACGCGCTCCGCACACTGGGGCTGCCGGTGGACCAATGGTCCTTTTTGCTGGTGCACATTGTATTGGGCAAATTACCCAATGACATCCGCTCGCGGTTTGAGCGCGAAAATGCGGAGCGGGATAGCACCACCCTACCAACATTCACTGACTTGGTGAAGTTTTTGGAGTTTGAGGCACGGGCTGCTGAGAATACCATGACGGACTCAGCGCCATCCAGAGCGCCTGAACGTAGGCCCTTGGAACCCTCATGGCGAGGGAAGCCCCAACAGGGACGGCAACCGCCACCGCGTGGAGCTGGTGTGCGGGTTGCACACACGGCAGCAGTCGCGAGGGACGCGGACTGCCTGCAATGTGGCCGGATGGGCCACAGCCTGCTGCAATGCAGGGACTGGCAGAGACTGCCAGTACAAGATAGGCGCCGCATGGCAAAGCGGCATGAACTTTGCTTTTATTGTTTGGGCAGTCACTATGCACGTGACTGTCCCAATGCCATACCATGCAGTGCATGCCGTGGGCTGCACCACGTGATGCTCTGCATGAACCGAAACGGGGATGGCCCCCGGTTGTTGAGGCAGGGGTCCCCTATGGGCGGGGGCGCTCCTGCGCGAAGCCCTCCACCATCGGAAGGAGGACGCGGCTTCGCTCGTCGCACCCCCCCTCGGGAGGGGGGTCGCGTACCGGCGCGGGTCTTGGCGGACCGGGACCACGCGCCCCAAGGTCGTGGCCAGTATGTGGCTGGCCAGGCCCCGGATAGGGCCCCCATGGGCGGGGGCCCTAGATCGGACGTGAGAGTGGGGACACCCCCCTCCACGCGGGTTAACAATGCCCAACACATGCAGCCGCAGCGGTTTTCTCCACCACTGCACGAGTACCCACGGCTGGAGTACCACCCGCCGTACCATAGGTATGGCCGGGCCGCGGGTTATGCCCCCCCTCAGATGGGGATGTGCACTCGCCCGACATATGATCCGGGTCAGTGGCGCGCCCCTGGTTTGGAGAGAGTGGGGAGCCCGTAACTAGCTTGCTCCCTTGCTGGGACAGAGCCGCGGACGGTTCTGCTCCCTACCGCGGTGGTCCGCGTATGGGGTCGTGGGGGAGAAGCCATGAATTTGAGAGCTCTGTTGGACTCAGGGGCTCAAAGCAGTTTGGTTACCACTCGAGTGGCACACCAGTTAGGTTTAGTCGTGGAAGACTCGCCTGTGCCACTTCTTGGAGTTGGTGGCATACAAGTGAAGTGTCTGACGGGCCAGACACTTGTCACCTTTTCTTCGCTGAAGTCCTCCACAATGAGGATCACGACTTCGGCTATGGTAATGGATACCATTGCGGGTTGGCACCCTCGACAGACATACCGCCGGGTGTGTTGTCTTTGGTTTCGGGTCTGGATTTGGCCGACCCCTTTGTCTTTCATCCCGGCCCAGTGGACTTGCTCCTGGGCTCGGACGTATTGGGTTGGATTTTGTTGGGTACACAGAAGGCTCTGGGTTCGTCTTCACTGATGGCAGTGTCTACGATTTTTGGTTTTGCCCTGATGGGCCCTGTGTTTGATAATGGCACCGCGGAGGAGCCACCGGTTGTCGCATCTGCGTCCTTGGCCAAGACCATGCAAAGGTTTTGGGAGGTGGAGGAGCCACCTATGAGTTCAGGATGGATCCGGAACACGCTGAGTGCGAAGCCCTTTTTCGATCGACCACGGAGAGGTTGCCCTCCGGTCGGTTTGTAACTAGGTTACCCTTTGTTGCCTCTCGTCCTAGCCTAGGGCAAAGTAGGGCGCTTGCGGAGAAACGACTGCTGTCCATGGAGCGACGCATGCAGCGTGACCACGTACTTCGCGATAAATATATAGAATTTATGCGCGAGTACGAGGATTTGGGTCACATGTCTCCGGCTCGAGTTGATTGGAGCTCAACTGAGCATTATTTTTTGCCCCACCACGCGGTGGTGAAGGCCTCAACGGGCAAGTTGCGGACTGTCTTTGATGGGTCCGCACCCACTTCGAACGGAGTTTCGTTGAATCTATGTTTGCATTCAGGTCCCAAATTGCATAGGGATATAATTGACATCATCTTGAACTTTAGAAGACATCAAGTGGTTTTTGGTGCGGACATCCGGATGATGTTCCGCCAGACAGTCATACATCCTGAGGACAGGCGATTCCAGTTGATACTCTGGCGTGAGCGCCCTGAGGATCCTGTGACGGTGTATGAACTCAACACAAACACGTATGGTTTGAAATCTAGTCCCTATATCGCCATCAGATCATTGCTTGAATTGGCAGAGCGGGAACGGATCCGCTTTCCCCGTGGGGCTTCCGTGCTGTCACGTGACTTGTATGTTGATGACGTGTGCACCGGAGCCCAAAGTATTGAGGAGGCCCTCCTACTGCGGGATGAATTGATTGAAATATTGAAGACAGGTGGCTACGAGCTACGTGTAAGTGGTTGTCTAATGAGCCTAAAGTTCTAGAAGGGATCCCGGAGGATCACCAACAGAACCCTCACCTGTTTGAGGATGTGGATGATCCCAACAGGATAGCGGTGCTGGGCATGCAGTACCAGCCGCTAACCGATATTTTCACATTCCAAGTGGACTTGGAAATACCAAAAGTCTGGACTAAGAGAACGGTGTTGTCCGTAATAGCCCGTATGTTTGATCCAAGCGGTTGGATCAGTCCAGTGATATTCTCTGCGAAGTGTCTTCTTCAGAGACTTTGGACTTTGGGCGTCTCGTGGGACGAGCCGCTGTTTGGCTCTCCATTGGATGATTGGCTCGAGTTGTTTTCATCGATTAAGGAAGTCAATCGGATTGCCTTGCCTCGTCGAATATTGCCCCCGGGAAATATCGAGCCAGCCTGCATGGCTTTTGTGACGCGTCGGAGCGAGGCTACGCCGCGTCAGTCTATATGCGGACAGTTGACGCCGATGGCCGGGTCAATGTCTCGCTTTTGTTAGGGAAGAGCAAGGTCGCCCCCATCAGGACTAGGCTGACTATTCCCAAGCTTGAGTTGAGTGGAGCTCACCTTCTCTCTAAATTGTTGCATCACGTTGCATGTGAGCTGGCGGCCACGGTCGAGATACGGGACATCTTCGCCTGGTCGGATAGCCAGGTCGCGCTTGCATGGTTGCGCGCGGCCCCACATACCTTGGAGGTTTTTGTGGGAAATCGGGTTTCCCAAATCCAGAATATCGGAATTGATATAACATGGAGACATGTGCCGGGAGAGCTTAACCCAGCGGACTGTGCTTCCCGAGGTTGTACGGCACCAGAATTGGTGTCACACCCGCTCTGGTGGGGTCCAGAGTGGCTGATGGGATCAGAAACTTCTTGGCCTGTCTGTCAGACAGATGTTACTTCTTTGAGTTTGACTGGGCTCCGTGTACATGCTGTAGTCGCTGAGACGACGTCGGAGCCGGATTGGCTACTTGCTCGGTATAGCAGCTTGGATAAGCTTCTGGGTGTTACCAGTTGGATTAAGCGTTTCATACATAATTGTAGAAACCCACAGGCAAAGCGGTTGGAGCCGATTGCAGGCGCAGAAGAGCGCCGGAGCGCATTGTTGCATTGGGTCCGTGTCGTGCAGACCGGACGGTTTGAGTCAGAGCTTCAGATTTTGCGCAACGGACGCGCTAAGTTGAAGGGCGCGGTCGCTCGTTTGAACCCGTACATCGACTCGGATGGGCTTCTTCGGGTTGGAGGCAGGCTCCGGAAGGCGGATCTTCCATATGAAACTCGCCATCCTCTGTTGTTGCCCAAGGGCGGACCCTTGGTGCAGCTTTTGGTGTCTGATCGACACATTCGTAACGCCCATGCTGGGTGCAATGCTTTGTTGGCTATTTTGCAACGCGAGTTTTGGATTTTGTCTGCCCGAAGAGCAATCCGTAGTGTCTTGTTTCGATGTATTGCATGTTATAGGTTGAAGGCATCCACGATGCAACCACAGATGGGTGATTTGCCCGCTGATCGAATCCGACCTTCGAGGCCGTTTGACGGCGTTGGAACCGATTTTGCCGGTCCCTTTTCGATCAAGGCTTCTCCCTTTCGTAATGCCCGTATTGTGAAGGGCTATTTGTGTGTATTTGTTTGTTTGGCCACCAAGGCTGTCCATTTGGAGGTGGTATCGGCTCTGACTACGGAGGCCTTCGTCGCCGCGTTGGATCGCTTTGTTTCGCGTCGAGGTCTACCTTCCCTTATTAGGTCTGACAATGGCACAAACTATAAAGGAACTGTAAATTATCTTAAGGATGTTTCTGTGTTTATTGATAAAAATTGTACTAGTTTAAGTCAAATTGCTGCCCAAAGGGGAATAACCTGGAAGTTTAGTCCCCCAAGTTGCCCCCATTGGGGAGGGATTTTTGAAGCGGCTGTGAAATCCGCAAAGACCCACCTCCGCCGCATTATCGGAGAAACGGCTCTAACTTTTGAAGAGCTGGCCACAGTGTTTTGTAAAGTTGAGGCGGTCCTCAACTCTCGTCCTCTCTGTCCGCTATCTCCAGATCCAAATGACTTGGAAGCTCTCACCCCTGGTCATTTTTTGGTGGGAGGGCCGTTGAATGCCCTGCCCGAATACCCGTGGAAGGATGAACGCGTATATCGGTTGTCGCGTTTTCAAATGTTGCAGCAAATGAGCCAGGACTTTTGGCGTCGCTGGTCGCTTGAATATTTGCATTTGCTGCAGCAAAGAGTGAAGTGGACAGACAGGACTGAGCTCTCCCAGGGAGGGTGATTTAGTATTGTTAAAAGAGGCAAATTTGCCCTCATTGCTTTGGCGACGAGCTCGCATATTACGTTTGATTCTTGGCGGAGATGGCACTCCGCGTGTGGCTGAGGTGTTGGTCGACGGTTCGATTTTAAGGAGAGGTGTGACCTCTCTCGCCCGCCTTCCCGTAGAGTAAGCTAGCGGTCTGCTTCTCCAGACCGGGACGGGGATGTTTGTAATATATTGGGTAAAACTAAACGCAGGCGTTTCCTGTTATCGCCGCCAGGCGTTTTGGGGTTCTCACATTGCTCGCGTAAGATGGGTCGTGGACGGTCGCCATTGTCCCATGCGATATCGGTTTGATTTTTAATACGCGAGAGGTCCCGCGTTCTTTGATTGCTGATTGTCTTGAGTTGTGTTGGTGAATTTCCCTGTTTGTTAAATAACTGTTGAACTTTGTGTTTGTGTGCCCGTCATTGTGACTTTCTCCTGTGGGATGTGACGCGTGGCTGCCCGCTCACATCTATCTGTTGCCGAGCCGATTTCGGGAAGAAATCTATTTATGTGTTCTGGGGAATTGAGATCTCATGGGTTAGGTAGGGTGATTAGGAATTCCCCCTTCCCGAAGACACTCAAGTTTGGATCCGAAGAGAAAGAAGATTTAGCTTGGTAAGTGGTTTTCCATTGTAATTAATTTATAGGTTAGGTTATCATATAGGGCCCTGTAGCTCCCTTCATAAGCTACGGTGGTAGCAGACTGCGTTAAGTTAGTTAGGTTTTAGTCGGGCAAACGTGGTGCCGCGTGGAGATTTTTTCCCGGTACTTATTTTTACCGGTGGTTTTTTCCCGGTGAAGTTCCGGTACAGAATTCTTCCCGCCGCTTCGTTTGTCCGGATTCTCTCTGCCACATTTTCTGGCGGCAGACCGTAGTTGCTCTGCACAACGCCATCTAAACAATGCGCGCTCACCACCGCTGCGTCATCACGGCTCCAACCTGTTCCGAGACCCCGCCGCCGGCCAGACGTACCCTCAGCCCCCACACCGCATACCGCGACCCGCGATGGATATATAAACCTCCGCCGCCTCAGTAGCCGGCAGTGCGCGTCGTTCGGTGCATTCGTTAATCGAAACACTGGTAGAACCTCGTGTGCTCTCACGCAGTATAATAGTTCGGCTTGCTTAGCGTACCACGTTACTGGCCGGGCGATTATATTGTTTCCGTCCGCCCTTTTGCTATCGCGCTTAGCCCATTCAGTCCATCATACCTTTCATATTGCATTGTATAGATTAACTTAGATTTTTTTGCATTGTATAGTCATTCATCTTCTATTGCCATTCACGCTTAACTATTTGCTTTGTATAAATGTATGCTGACTTGTAACATATTAGTGTTTCCGTCTACTCAGTAGCTTTTTGTAATATAAATTCTTTACTTATAAATTGGTCTTGGTTTATTTATCTCTCTTCCCTAATTATTACTGATTTTGATAGGCTAGCTTACAAATACCTATTACAATCTGGCGTCCCACGCGGGCCCTCAGCCCACAAAACCTAACTTAAGGCCAAGACCAATTCCGCGTCCCTCGTACCCAGTAGTTCATAGTAAAACACCGCGTTCGCGTAGAAATAAAAAACCGGTCACTAATATGAATTTGACAGAGGAACAGTTCGAGAGATTGATATCGAAAATTAGTGGAAGCAAAAAGATGAGTACCCTCGCACAGTGCAAGGCAAAATACAGCGGGAGTAGGAGCTCCGCTGAAGTTGAGGCATTCCTAGCTGCACTGAATACGTATAAGAAGGTGGAACAAATATCTGATTCTGATGCCATTGTGGGATTACCGCTGGTTCTTACGGAGGATGCTGCAATCTGGTGGCAGGGCATAAAAGATTTTGTGAAGACCTGGAAGGAGTTTGAGACCAAGTTAAGAAATAACTTTGCTCCGAAAAAGATGGCATACGTCATATACCAAGAGATAGTCGAGGTTAAACAGGATCCTCAGACCCCTACAGAGTCATTCGTCGCGGCCAAGAAGAGCCCTAATTGCCGATTTACCCCCTCCAGCTCATACCGAAGAACAGCAGATTGACCTAATTTTCGGTCAAATTAGGTTTGAAGTCAGAGAGAAGATTGTTCGAGAGAAAATAAAGACCTTCGATCAGTTGCTAGAGAAGGCAAGAGACGTCGAACGTAACTTGTTAGAGAAAAATACCTACAAGTCCGACGGAGCACCGAAAACTGGTAAAAGGCAGCGTTGCGGTTATTGTCGTTTACCCGGACATACAACCGACGTCTGCCGAAAGAAGCTGAAGGAGCAAAGGGAAGCACCGACGCAAGTGAAGTCTGAACTTGAGAAAACCACTACCACACCGGAAAAACCCAAGTTCTCTTGTTATGGCTGTGGAGAACCGGGCGTGGTGCGTAGTCGTTGCCCTAAATGTATAAACCGGAAGACAAGGTCATCTGAGGGAATAAGCTTCTGTTCCTTGAAAATTAGCTCGGGCATTTATCTACGTCCTACAGTGGATATCAAGGTCGGCAAAATTAGAGGATTGGCGCTCATTGATACGGGAGCAAGAACGAATGTCGCCTCATTCTCACTATACAAACAGTTGGAGAGCAACAACTATGTTTTCGAGAGTAAAGTGATGGATATCACTCTCGCAGATGGTATACCTACTACACAGACTGTACTGACTGTAAAAGCCCCAGTTACAATTTTTGGGAGGGTAGTACCAAGTACGTTTTTAATTCTTCCTCATGCCAGAAGAAACGTGACTCTTCTAGGAGTTGGATTCATCCAGGACGCGAGGATGGTTTTAAACCTGCCACAATTAACGTGTAGGTTCCTGGATAACCCTTCTGAGGCCTTTGACTTAGGCGAGGAAGATGCGCACGAAGACGTGATGGAGCGGATACACTCCACCTTTGAGGTGCCGGAGATGGTGTCCCCCATAAGGAAAACGCCTGAACATTTGAAATCACCAATGGATACGGAGATAGGCTACAGTGACACAATGGCTATGACAGCACCCAGTATAAACGTCGTCGAGACTGAACCGAAGGAAGCAACCATGCCATCCAACGAGATTGGGACTGACGATATGCCTTCGCCATTTTTAAATATCTGCACGCCGCCCCGTACACCACCTCACGACATATATAAACTTATTCCCATAGACCTCAGTACTCCACCGCACAAACGTCCACGCTTGCTTTTCGATGGCCACTCACCCGTTCTGGATGCCTTGTATTATGATGCAGAGCGTAACTTGGAATCATACGACGACGAAGTGCTTTCCCCTAATTCCGCTTTGCTTTTCGATTCCCCCAAAGCGCGTATTGATTCTGTCAGTGTACGATTAACCGAATGCGAAAATAGTGAACTGGAAGAGCTGCTTGAACGAAACGAAGACGTTTTCACTCCGCAAGGTAAGCCAACTACACAAACCGAACACATAATAAATACCGGGGATCATAGACCGATTGCAGTCACACCATATCGTCTCTCGCCAGCTAGAACGGAAATTCTTAGAAAAGAAGTTGAGAAGATGTTGCAAGAAGGAGTAATAGAACCATGTAGCTCACCTTGGTCCGCACCAGTAGTCATGGTTCCCAAAAAAGATGGAAGTATAAGAGTCTGCATTGACTATCGTCAACTAAATGCGATTACATCGCCTGATGCATATCCGTTGCCAAGGATAGATGATCTGTTACACAATGCCAAACCTACGTCATTCATGTCAACGATTGATTTGCGCGCCGGATATTGGCAAATTAAAGTAAGAGAAGAAGACCAGATCAAAACAGCGTTTGTTACCCCTTTTGGGATGTATAAGTTTCTGAGGATGCCGTTTGGCTTACGAAATGCACCGGCAACGTTCCAGAGACTGATGGATAGATTTCGACTTTCCCTTCATCATATAAAAGTACTAGTATACTTGGATGACGTCATCATACTTTCCCCAACGTTCAAGAAACACTTGGAAGACTTACAACAAGTTTTTGATAAAATTCGAGAGTACAATCTAACCATCAATAAAGTTAAATGTAAATTCTGCTGTCCTAAGGTGAAATATCTAGGACACTACATTACCCCACAAGGACTCGAAGTAGATCCAGATAAAGTTAGTGCCATCACTAACCAAAATGTCCCATCCAACATTAAGCACCTACTATCATTTCTGCAAATGTGCTCATGGTATCGAAGATTCATACCCAACTTTGCGAAAATAGCCGAGCCACTCACTCGACTTACTAAAAAGGGTGCCGCATGGAAGTGGGAGGACGAACAACAAACTGCATTTGAGGCACTCCGAACACACTTAGTCTCTGCTCCAGTATTAATACAAGCTGATGAGACCAAGCCGTTTATAATTAAAACAGACGCAAGCAGTTATGCGATCGGAGCAGTTTTAGTGCAGGGGGAGAAGGAGAATGAACACCCTGTCGAATATGCAAGCAGACTCCTTAAGCCAGCCGAAAGAAATTACTCTACGACTGAGAGAGAGGCACTTGCAGTAGTTTGGGCAGTTAATAAATTTCGAGGGTATATTGAAGGCACCCCTATCACAGTCTTGACTGATCATCAAGCATTGAAATGGCTGATGTCCCTTAAGTCTCCTACAGGAAGATTAGCAAGATGGGCATTACAGTTACAAGCATTTGATATAAATATCCAATACATCACTGGAAAAACGAACGTCGTAGCTGATGCTTTATCTCGACCAAACTGTGCACAAGAAACGAAAGAAGATTGCGGCATATGCAATATAATTGTTGATATCCCTCGAAGAAACCCTAAAGAAATCAGAACAGAACAACTCAAAGATGAACACATTGAAAAGATAGTAAAGGCTTTTGAAGATACAAGCAATGAAGAAAACAGCCGCTACTGGAGTAACAAAGGATATCTTCTAAATAACGGGTTACTGTATAGATATAATCCAAATGTTGAAAACGAAGACTGCCAACTAGTAGTTCCTAAGGAAGAACAAACGAAGGTTATATCCATGTACCACGATGAACCTACTGCTGGACACTACGGAGTTGAGAAGACATTGGACCGTATCTCCAAGAGGTACTTTTGGAAAGGAATGCGATCTCAAGTAGAAAGTTATGTCCGAAATTGTATTCAGTGTCAGAGATACAAACCTAATAACTTAAAACCGGCGGGATTACTACAAACAACAGCCATGAACCAACGATTTGAGGTTGTCTCTTTCGACTTATTTGGGCCACTACCTAAGTCTGAAACTGACTTGTCTTGGATATTCATTGTTGAAGATTGCACATCAAGATGGGTTGAACTATTTGCTTTACAACATGCAACTGCACAGGAATGCGCTAGAATACTTCTAGATGAGATTATACTACGATATGGTACTCCACGTCGTTTCATAAGTGACAATGGAAGTCAATTTGTCAGTGGGATTATGCAACAGTTATGCTTTTGCTTAAACATAACTCAAGGATTTACGCCATTGTATCATCCTGAAACTAATCCTGTAGAAAGAAGGAATCGAGATCTCAAAACTCAATTAGCTATACTAGTAGCTGGAGAACATACTACATGGCCAGAGAAGTTACCAAGTATAAGGTTTGCGATGAATACTGCTACAATTGCAACCACCGGCTACACCCCAGCTTATCTCACATTTGGTAGAGAACTACGTACTCCCGACGATGTGAATCATGATCTCAGAGCTATTATAGAACAAGAGAATTTTGTGACAGAAATAACGCCGAAGTTACTCTTACTTGCTGATTCACTAAAAAAGGCAAGAGAAACACAAGAAATGAAAGAGGAGAAGAGAAAAGAAATCGTCGATCAGAGTAGGCGAGAAACGCCTGAATACCAACCAGGCGACCATGTTCTGGTTGAATCACATTTACTTAGTAACGCTGCAAAAGGTTTTAGTTCGAAACTGTCCCCTAGACGCGATGGTCCCTATGTTATTTTACGTTGTCATGGACCAAGCTCTTTTGAAATTGCAGATCCAAACGCTCCTGACAGGCCTCTAGGCCTGTACCACGCATCGGCGCTCCGCCCGTTCCGATGCCCTGAGAGAGCACCGCTACCCACACCAGCGGTGACCCTTCGTAAGCGTGGCCGTCCGAGGAAGACTCAGCCCACGCTGCCGCCACAGCCACTGAGACGCACTCGTGGCCGACCGAAGAAGACTCCTGGAGAAGATCGCCCACAATAGAGTCCTGGCTTGCTCGCCGGGACGTCTTCGCAGCCAGAGAGGGAGTCTGTAATACGCCATCTAAACAATGCGCGCTCACCACCGCTGCGTCATCACGGCTCCAACCTGTTCCGAGACCCCGCCGCCGGCCAGACGTACCTCAGCCCCCACACCGCATACCGCGACCCGCGATGGATATATAAACCTCCGCCGCCTCAGTAGCCGGCAGTGCGCGTCGTTCGGTGCATTCGTTAATCGAAACACTGGTAGAACCTCGTGTGCTCTCACGCAGTATAATAGTTCGGCTTGCTTAGCGTACCACGTTACTGGCCGGGCGATTATATTGTTTCCGTCCGCCCTTTTGCTATCGCGCTTAGCCCATTCAGTCCATCATACCTTTCATATTGCATTGTATAGATTAACTTAGATTTTTGCATTGTATAGTCATTCATCTTCTATTGCCATTCACGCTTAACTATTTGCTTTGTATAAATGTATGCTGACTTGTAACATATTAGTGTTTCCGTCTACTCAGTAGCTTTTTGTAATATAAATTCTTTACTTATAAATTGGTCTTGGTTTATTTATCTCTCTTCCCTAATTATTACTGATTTTGATAGGCTAGCTTACAAATACCTATTACAAAATTTATTTTTAGAATGTATTATTTATTTCAATTAAAGTTATCGGTCAGAACGGACCTCTAAGAATTATACGACTATACAAATGTTATGTTTATTTTCTTATTGTAGCGAAAAGCGCCCGTGAACCATTAAGGCTGATTAATAGCTCGTAAAGAGCAAATTAATTTAGGTAATTTTTAATTAAACACTGACGTTTTATTTAGCACTAAAATGAACACTGAGAATTTTTGAGTGCAGCGTAAAAAAATAATTGAAATATATGGGGTTTTAATTATATTTTAAAATTATTTTCAATTGATTAATTACGGTGGTTTTAAATAACCACATTTTGACTGTAAATGAAAATATCAGGTTATATAATTTAATATTCCTCAATAACTATGTTTTATCCGGTGCGAGTTTTAATTTTTATATATTGCCGCGCCCCTGGCAAAGAAAAAATACCAAACGCGAACCCCTGGGCTCTACTGTGGCAGCAAAAGATATTTTATTAATAGGGTAGGGTTCCATAGGTTACTTATATCCCGAATTTCACACATAAACGAAGCCCGGGGGCTTAGTTCGTATATTATAAACGTGAAAGTTGACAATGAATAGATGGTTCACGCAAAAACTATTGGACTATTTCGATGAAATTTTGCTAATAGTTAGATAACAATCTAGAATAATCCTAATCCTAACTAAAAGTGAGTTTGTTTGTTTGTTTTTTTGTTACCTCTTCACGCTTTATCTCCTGAACCAATCTTTCTGAAATTTCGCATACATATAGAAGTACGGAGAAGGACATAGGGTACCGTTCATCCCGGGAAAAGGCACGGTTCCCGTGGGAAATTCACGCGGGCGAAGCCGCGGGCGAAAGCTAGTACTTAATAAATACATTTCTTTTGTTATTTTGTTATACGTAAAATAGGATCGATAACTTCAAATTTTAAAAACCTAAATAAGTGCCTCGATACGGCGGTGCGCGGCGCGTCCAAGGAGATTTTTTCTTATAAGTTTTTACATGACTGACAAAAAGGAGGGTTATGTTTTTTCAGCGTTCATGTACGTATGTAAGTTTCTTTATTCCACCATAAGTCCTGAACGGCCTAACAGATTTTTATGTAAGAGGTATTTTTAGATTCCTTGCATTCCCCCGAGTGACATAGGCTATGTGAGTTGCCAATCTTGTTGTTTATTTTTTAATATTTAGCATGTATAATGTTGTTAATGTACAATTTTAATTGTATTTCAATAAATAATTGTTATTTAGCACACGTAACTTCGAAGTCACGACCTAGTCGGCTTCCTGATAATGGTATATTGCTAGAACGAAAATTTATAGCGTCCATAATGCTAATACGGGCTATAAATCCTGCAACAGCCTTAGGCTTCATTTCCGAAAACATGTCGCCGATTTCCGATAGTTAGCTGTGTTTACAAAGGTATAGGTATGACTATCATAATAATAGTTTCGTCTGTTGACGCTGAAGTTAACTACTTTTGTATGAAATGCGCTGATTTGAAATTGAAATGATTTAATTACCCTATAGGTTTTAGCCGGGTCTCTATTGTTTCCCCTAATTTTTTGTACTCCTAATGTAGTTTGGTGCACAAACTTTTAGTAAAACATTCATTCGTACATTTTTATGAATTCTAATTTAGTTTAGCCTATTTTTGATTCGCCTAAGTTTTTATCGCCGTATATTTACTTTCCAAATAAGTCATTAGGCCTAATAATTGATTATTTCTAATATTCACAAATACTAATTAATATTTCGTACAAAGCAATTAAGCACAAAATTGTAACACCTAATTATTTCTGTTATAATAATTTCTGATAATTATTACAAAGTATTTAAATCTAATAGGGGGGGGACTAAAATTAAACATTGATGGATTTGTGTTTGATAAATGTCGAGAAGTAAAAGAAAGTTATATTAGGCATGTGAACTAAAGCGTGCAGCATGCAAGCAAGCGTGCAGCATGCAAGCAAGCATACAGCATGCAAGAAAGCCTGCAGCATGCAAGCATGCATGCCACATGCAAGCAAGCATGCAGTTGCATGCGGCATTCAAGCAAGCATGCAGCATGCAAGCAAGCATGCAGCATGCAAGCAAGCATAAGCAAGCATGCAGCATGCAAGCAAGCATGCAGCATGCAAGCAAGCATGCAGCATGCAAGCAAGCATGCAGCATGCAAGCTAGCATGCAGCATGCAAGTATTTCTGGGTGGCTCCACCAGAAGACTCGCTCCGTCGGCCCTTCGATTCATTCGTGCACTCGACCTCGCTACGCTCGAGAGGTCGCCGGCTCGCTTCGCTCGCCACCTCCCCCCCTCGCTGCGGTTCGGCCTCGTGCCCTCATTTCTCTCAGGACCTCCTTCGCGAGCTTCTGGTTCCGCGCGAAGGAATAACACTCTAGTATAGGGCAAACTTGAGCCACGTGAAGTCGGGGTGCTCTAAGTCGGATCTGTGACTTATGAAGATTTTTAGGAATTATTATTAGTAGTGCATTACATCATTCACATCATTCTGAAAATGATTGACGACAGACTGGCCTGTCCTTATCTCCGGCACTGCTGTGATAGACATGTCACAGTACCCATGCCGGTAAGAAAGTACTAATAGTAATAATTAAATTTACTAATATTCAATTAGTTATAATTATAAGAAGTGATTATTATAGTAAGTAATAATTGTCTCAAACAAATTTATACGAGGATATCGTTAGGTGTAAAAAATTAAAAGCCAAACGATTTTAGAACATCTAATAATAGAGACTCAAAAATTGCATGTAATAATTATTAGGCTAAATTATTATTGTGCAAAAACATCAATTAGGCGAGACAATAATTGTGCATAACATGTTTAGGCCAATAAGGTTCGGCGAAGTGAAATTAGAGACAAAAATTTTAAGCGAAACAAAGGGCACCCGTTTTAGCCGTATGTGTCAGGGGAGTTGGACCTGTATCCATCCATGTATCGTTTATGTGTCAAGTGCTGTATCTTAACTAACTGGGTGCCAAGTGATGATTACAGGAAAAGAGGCAAGCTAAGGATGAGATGGTTAGATGATTACTGATATCAGTATGACAAGGAATGGAGAGATTTTTAGTAACAACAGTTTGACATCCTAGTTATCAATTAACTGGGGTGACTTACCAAAAGAAGTTTTTTTTTCATGGTAAGCAGTTTTTAGTGTGCCACAGCGTGAATTTGGTAATAAGAAGGTATGATGTATATGAAGGTTTAAGGTTTGATAAATGAAAAAACAATCAAAAATGATGAACCGTATATACAACAAGCTAATTATTAAAAAAATTAAAAAACTCGGGGAAATGCAAAGAATCTAAAAATACCTTCATCATAAAAATCTATTAAGCCGTTCAGGACTTACGGCGGAATAAAGTAACTTACCTACACCACATACATACAACATATATAACTACCATACATGAACCTTGAAAACATAACACTCCTTTTTTGGTCAGTTGTATAAAAATAATTATAAAAAGCACCCTATCAGAATAAACAGAAGAAATTAAGAACACAAACAAAATATATGCACAGAAATATCTATATTTGGATCAAGAAATAAAATTAACGAATTTTATAAAATGTTGAAAAATTAAAATGGTAATTGAGTGTTATTAATTGGGCTCAGTGAACTTAGGTAAAACTTTTCTCGGAAGCATCCAAGAAACAGTTTGATTGTATAAGTATTTAAATTAATCTCTTGAAATATAATTTTGTTTACGTAAAACCATGTCTAACCAAATTCTGAGGAATTCGTGTTTCGAAGAGCTTTAACTTGAGCTTAAATTAATCCTCGTAGCAACGGAATCTTCAAACAGTCAATTCGAGTACAGTCAAAAGCATATACGACCTGCCAAAATTTCATTGTAAATTCACTGCTATTTCTGCGCCATAGAGGTTCATGTAGAGACAATTTATTTACATGCAGTTAACTGTACTTTATACTCTCATGAGTATAAAGTATAGGTTGTAAAACAATCCGTAACTTAGTTAGAAGCAATATACATAGTTATTTTATACGAGAAATGTGTCTTTATGGCGCAGAATTTTGGTCCCTTACCGACTGAAGTTCAAGGTCACCTTTAAGATATTTGTTTGACAGAGTTATCTTTTAGAAGATTTTTTTGATGGCATTGAAATGAAGAAAAAATATTTTTTTAGTAAAATACTTTTAAAAACTTTTATTGTTACTCTCAATAACCCCTTTCATTTATACCCATATTATAGAAATTTATCAAAAATAACTATTCCGCCATCTTGGATGGTCCGCTATATTGGTTTTAGAATGACGTCACATACTATATCATGCATTGTCATCCAAACTAAATGTGTATACAAAATTTCAGCTTAATCGGTTAAAAATATCTATTTCAAAATTAAGTTCTAGGATTACACCCGAACGAACATACTTACATACATTGCAAGTTAAATAAAAGCTTTTAATTAGTAAAGTCACCGATGTAAAGCCAGCGGATTAGCTCACTGAACGAATAAAGGACAAAACCAATGATCATTGGTGCAGAAATGTTCTAAAATAGCGACTACGTGCTGGTAAGCACAACCCAAAATATATATATTTTTATATAATTAAAGAAAATCTAGTTAGTAAATTAATAGGATAGGGAGATATTAGGAGCACCCATAACCGGAGAGCATGTATGAAGAGAGTTGATGAGTGTAGAGAAAGCAAGAGAGATCTGTAAGGATCGTAGCAAGTGGAAATCGCTAGTCACTGCCTACCCCCACGGGAAAAAGGCGTGATAATATGTATGTATGTATGTAAATTAATAAACGTACCTTCTAAATAGACGTAACTATTCTGATTCTTCAGATTGTCGTATATTGGCCGAATGTGGTCCATGGTGAATCTCTTCAATTTGTTGTGCCTCAAGTCTAAGGCTGCCAGTCCTCGGACTCCTTCAAATAAACCCCCAACAAGAGTAACCAGTTTGTTATGACTTATACTTAACTTCTTTAACAGGGACAATCCATCAAAAGTCCTCTGAGCCAAAATGTATATGTCATTATAATCTAACAGAAGAGTCTGCAAATTCCACAGCTCAGTAAACGTGAATGAATTCAGCTCGGTCAACTTATTTCTCCTTAAATCTAGCCGCTTTAAATTAGCAAGCCCATCAAAACACTCTTTCCTTAACTCACTTATATTGTTTCTATCCAATTCCAACTCCAACAAATTCACAAGATGTCGAAACGCTCCATCTTGAATCACACTTATATTATTACTAGTTAAATACAATTTCTGTAATGCGGGCAGCTCATAAAAAGTGTCAGTTACGATCTCTTTTATTCTGTTCTCGTCTAACGTCAGAACAGTGAGGTTAGGAAAGGTTATAAAAAGAATGTTTACTTAGAAACGAAATTTGATTCTTCGTAAGTGTTATCTCTTGTACTGAACTAATATTTACGAACGTGTTCGATTCTATTTTCGGGATCGAACTGTATTTCATGCTAACATGTTTCAGTTTCCTCAAATATCTGAGCACTTTCGTAGGTACGAAGTCTAAACCCCCGTCTGCTCTTACGTTGAAAGCAAGCGTTTCTATATTTGATTGAGAGCTGAAACTCGTCCATAGAGGATCTGTTTTCTCTATACCTCCATTGAAGACCCAGCATTCGGTCTTAGTTGCTTCGTTTATTTCTTGACTGAATTCACAGTAGCAATGCACTTTGGAGTCTCTATCGCTTATATCGCAGATGTTGATTATTGGTGGCACTACCTTCTCTTTTTGCTTTCTTCTATTTGCATCGAGAGCTTCTATTGCAAAAAGCAACAGTAGCAAGGTAGCGGGGACCTTCTGAGCCCGCATACCTTATACCTGGAACAAAAGACGGTCCATTATTTAACTGCTCAAACAAAAACATTTTAAGGTCCATTTTATTTAATTCCCGGAGCGTTTTATTGAAATGCGACCCACTTTATCGAAATGTCAATAAGGTAAGAGGAAAACAAAATAGACGAATTAAAAAGGTCGAGGGAGTGTTGTATTGAATATTCAATTAGTTCGAAATTTAAGGTTAATTTTTAAAAGAATTGAACTCGTTGTCACAACTGCTTTTTTGTTGACGCATCCTAGAAAGAATTGTTGGCTAGCATAGATGAAAGCAAAATGTTATAACTTATCAGTTAGTTTTTATCACATTTTAAGGTGAAAACTTTTATTTACATTTCACCTTAAAATGTGATAAAAACTAATTTGTATACCTTTTTTAATTCAAACATTTGTGTCATTCAATTAAAAATTGATAACCGGCATGGCAAATTGGAAAAGACTTGCTTTTACAATTCGCCAACAAAAAAAATATTTCAATTTGTTTTTGATCAAAGTTTTAATTAAACCCGTAGTATAGTAAAATTATTAGTTAAACAAAAATTTTAAAAATTTACACTTTTATGATACACAAACCCATTTTAATGGTAAACAAATATCTAATAATTTACCAATGAGAAAATACATACCTTAAATAAAAATTAAGGTAAATTATAAATTTGTAAGTATTTAAATCCTAAAAAATATATTAACAAATTAATAATAAGTAAATTAATAACTAATATAATAGTTATTAATTTACTTATAACATAATAAATGTTTATTCATATACCTTAAAAAAATAACCTTTTTCCAATACTCTACGGCTAAGAGAAAATAAATTAGGCAAGTTTGCATTTAAAATCCTTTTTATTAAGGCGTTAGATTCCCTTTATTCTTTTGTTTTTTGCGGGCAAAGCATGACGCGGACACCCCGCACCCCGCTGTATAATCACGCGCTCTCAGAGACAACGCCAATACACCCGAGCGCTCGAGTAATCTATAACATTTTATCAACAGTAAAAATAGTAGGTATGTCTGTAGGTACAGTGAATATATATTAAACAAAAAAAAAATTGTGTGATGAAGAAATACTGAGAGAACATAATTTTAAGAATTTTATCAGTTTGTTTGTCTTTGTTTGTATGTTTGTTTATTTATTTTAACATGCTAATCATTAGAACTACTGAATTAATTTGAATGAAACTTTTTTATAAGGTACTAGCTGTTGCCCGCGACTTCGTCCGCGTAACTCATGCCTTGACTTCATTAACTTTTTTAAATGAACCGATTTTGATGAAACAAACTGTAAATGTTTTGCTGAAACAAAGCAATTGGTGAAAATTTTAAGTAAATCGGTTCAGTGCTTTCGGAGATTAGCGTGATCATACATACAGACAGACAGACAAAAAATAAAAAAATATTTTTTTATTCTTTTTTTCTTCTTTCTTTTTATTCTTTTTAAGTGTCCCTCTATCCATTTCAGTCAAAGTACTAAATGTACAGACAAAATATTTTTACTGTTTTATTATATGTATATATGTAGATGTTTTATTATACCTATGTATAGATAAATGATTTTGTAAATACAAAACTGACTATCAATGGTAAGTAGATACCATTAAGATTTTGCCACAGCGATCTCCATTTCACACGCGAACTAAGTCGCGGGCACTAGCTAATAAAAATATTATCTATACATATAATAAAACAGTAAAAATATTTTGTCTGTACATTTAATATTTTTGACTGAAATGGATAGAGGGAGACCTAAAAAGAACAATAGAAAGCAAAAAAAATTTTTTGGAATTTCTTGTCTGTCTGTCTGTCTGTCTGTCTGTCTGTCTGTCTGTCTGTCTGTCTGTCTGTATGTATGTACGCGTTTCACGCAAAAACTACTGGACGGATTTGAATGAAACTTTTTTGTTGTATAGCTATTAAGCCTGGGCAACATATAGGCTATAATTCATTTTGAAAACTGGAACACCTGATGAAGAACCATAACGGAACAGCTAAACTATAAGTAATATGGAAATGGTGCCTTAACAAAAATCGTTCAACCTGATGAGCATTTTCTGCCGACGTATAAAAATTGAAGATCTGGAACATCTGATGAAAAGCTCCAAGAGACCAGCCACACTATAACATATATGGAAATGGCGCCTTAGCAAAAATCGTTCAACCTGATGAGCATTTTCTGCTGACGTATAAAAATTGAAGATCTGGAACATCTGATGAAAAGCTCCAAGAGAGATTTTTCATCTAAGCGAAACTCACGCGGGCGAAGCCGCGGGCGACAGCTAGTCTTATATACGATTCACTAATATTTCACAAAAAACCTTTCACAAATGATCATAAAAATATCGCATTCTACTAACCTATCATTTTAAAAATGGTAGTATGACACATAAAAATTTTACAAATCATTTTCACTATAATTGGATTACATGTACATACATACCCACATCGAAGGAGGGGACACCATCCATCCTTGGGGAGGCCTTTGTCCAGCAGTGGACGTCTTTCGGCTGAGAGAGGGAGGGGAGGGGACATACCCACATAAATATTGTCACCCCCTTTTTCCCGTGGGGGTTGGCAGAGACTACTATAGGTAGGATTACTAAAATAGGTATCAATAAACTGTCAGCTACACCACTATTTTAGCGCCACCTAGTGTGCGCTAACGCTTGCCCCACTCGGCAGCGGCAGCGAGGGCGTGGTGAACGAAACGACCAACCAAACAAAGACTGCACTTTGTTACGAGCAGCGGAACGCGACGGTCGCAAGTATAGATGCAAAACTTCTGAAAAATTCCGAATAATACCGGAATACTTCTGGGAAAGTTTCTTTACATCAGAATTATTCAAATTAAAAATACCTAAGTTTCCTTATAAAATTTTGCTGAAAAGTCATGTTTTTTATCGACTGACCGACGTGAGCGTCGATCGTCGACGCGCCGGCCGCCGGTCGCAGCAGCCGTGCTAGCACCGCGCCCGCCTGCGCTCGACTGCCGTCCGTGCCGCTTGTCATGCTCACGAGTCACGCACGAGTCTAGACATCTCGCTCGACGCGCAGGCGATGTCGGTGCGGGGGTAAGAGGAGAGAGGTGCTCCCCGGAGAAGTTTTCGCCCGCTCGAGAAAGATTCACCCCCGCATCGGAAAGATTCGATGAATGTTTCCGAATATTTCGCCGTAATAATTCAATACGAGTAAACGTTTATAATATATTGTTGTGATGTGAGTTAATAATTGTTCAGTGGCACATACGTAAGTAAAATATAACTTTTTTATTTTATTATTCTAAAATGGGATTGATTATACTTAAGTTGTTATTTTTATAAATAGATAATATGTTAGCCTGCGATTAACAGGATATTTATTATTTTGTTTTATGTAGGTATGAAGTACCTACTTATTGAGAAATCGAATGTTATTTTAATAAATATCAGGTGTATTAAAAAAGGCCTGTCATATTTGTGCGCCAACAGCACGGCGCCCGACCCCCGCACCCCGCAACCACTCGCGCTCGCGCTGCCAATACTACTACGGGTGGTCAATATAACGTATAACCATAGAATATTATTTATTAAATAATAGTACTTACTTACGTAGTATAACTAAAAAAATAGCACGCTATTTCTTTGTAACGAATAGCACGAGCTATAAATCTATGCATATATAACAACATTCTGTGAAATTTTTAGAGCCGTTTCCGAGATCATAGAAATAAATTTATATACAAATAAATATTGTTATTAAGGGAGGCCCGTGCCCCAGCAGTGGGGACATAAATGGGCTGAAGATGATGATGATGACAAATAAATATACAAGATTAGCTTTTTTAAAGGTATAAGATAAATAAAATTCACGACTTTAAGCCCTAATAGGTAGTTAGAAAGATTTTCCTCGTTATTTTTGCCAGTTGAAATATTCCCAAAGTTTCGGAAAACTTCCGAAATATTCGACGGGAATGATTCGGAATTTTTCCCGCCAGCATCTATAGTCGCAAGGATGCGCATCCCCAGATATTTTTGTGGTTTCATTGCTAATATCACATTAATTGGGCAAATTTAGATAAATATTTAAATAATAATATTATTTATTTATTTCAGCTGTAGTTTACAAAACTTTTATTTCACCAAAATAATCTCTTGACAGAGTCATGGTTTTGCAAATAAGGTCACAGCTAAAATAGTTTTTTTTTACAATGGTATGAAATGCTAGTCCCCCGATTCTTAAAAATAAATGGCCAAGTGCGAATCAAACTCCCGCAGCGAGGGTTTCGTCTATGCAAAGCATCTCACATTATAGCTCTAACTGAAAGACCAACTAGTTTCAAAAAGAAACTTTGCAGTTTTGATCCCTACATATATATTGATAGAAGTTTAGACTTCTAACAATATTTTTACAGTTTTCAGATTTATTGCTGTACAAGTACTATAAGACCTTTTTGGTTACCAAATTTCATAATTTTAGGTCAACGGGAAGTACGATAGGTTTTAGTTGCCTTCTGAATTTGCATAATTTGCGAAAATTTGCTATAATTATTCACGGTTATATTTGTTGATTGAGTCGACATATAAATTTGATTATTTTACAGATGAAACAGACCATAAACCCAATTGGAGTTGAAAATGACCAAAGTGACTGAATTTGACTGACAAAATCGGTCATTTATGGTCATTTTCATCGCAAGTGTTTTCACCGATTGCAAAGGAAGGGTCAGGTTTTTCACGCGTATTCTGTAGGTTTTTTCCGCGGCTTTGCCGGTTGATATTTGAGATAAAAGAATCTATTAGTCTCATATATATGTACCTTAACAATTGAATTTAATAAAAGAAGTAAAAAAATAAATAACAAAATTTGACAACAGTTGATCGGTCATTTATCGTTTTAAACTTTTTTTTAATTATGACCGGTCAGATTCGGTCATTTTACATCTCTAACCCAAGTATTAGATATAAATTTCAATTATATACCTTCATGAGTTCCTGAGTACAATAATCTTGACAGACGGACGGATACGTGATCTTGTAAAGGTATCGTTTTTGCCTTTTGAGGTAAGGAACCCTAAACACACGACTGAAGAGAATACCAAATACTACTAAATTTAAGTCTTGGCAACGTATCCAGTGTAAAAAATAATACAATAATCATTTAGGTATAAGATAATGTGTTTGTAAAATCGTATATTGAACAACTGTGTAGTATTAAAGTCTGTTTTAAAAATATAATTTTTGAATCGTATTTTATGAAATGACTGTGCAACAATATTTTCATACTAATGTGAATAAAATGCTATCAGAGTTTGGGCTAATGTCATTTTGACTTTTTATACGATGTGCAAAAAATATTTCGGAGAAAATTAATAATTTTTTTTTACCAATTATTCTTTATAGTATTTTGTTTTCTATTAAATTAATTAAATAAAAAGAAGTTATACACATATATACATACACATACACGAACATATTTTTTAACTAAAGAAATAGATTATTCAAACGGTGTGTAAATGCCACCAACCAACGCACCATGATCAAAGTTGAGTAATTTAGACATTCTTTATATCAGAAAAAAACTTACTTCGTTTTTACCGGATTGGTTGGTTTGTTGAAGATAGATAAAATAAAAATAATATTTTTTATTGCATCTATTTTTCTGCAGACCATACTTGCGTCTATGAGACCGAGTGACATGTTTTCTTAGTTTATTAAATTTGTACATTGATTATCAAATTACTTATCAAATTACTGATTATACATATTTAATAGGTATCTAAAAACTAGCTTTAGCCCGCGGCTTCGCCCGCGTAATTTGTTTTAGGATTTGTACTTACTGCTGCAGCGCAGCGATTCGAATTGGATCTTGATCACCGATCATACCTGACGTCATTTCTTGTGGTCTTGTTTAGGATTTTCTAGTTTTCGTTTGTAGTCACGAACTATTCCTATATCAGAACTGACAAATCACACAAATTGAGTTAGCCCCAAAGTTAGTTCGAGGCTTGTGTTTATGGGATACTAATTCAACGATACTATATTTTATAACAAAGCTTTTACCCGCGGTTTCGTCCGCGTGTTTTTCCCACAAGGACCTTGCTTTTTCCCGGGATGAAATGTACGTACCCTATGTCCTTCTCACTACTTCTATGTGTATGCGAAATTTCAGGAAAATTGGTTCAGTAGATAAAGCGTGAAGATGTAACAAACAAATAAATGAATAAACAAATATATATTTGTTAGAATTGCGATAGTTAGGATACATAATATAGATAAACATTCAAGACCCAGGCCAATCTGAAAAAGATCATTTTCTATCTTGACCCGACCGGGGATCGATCCCTGGACCTCCGGTGTACGGTGTCCGGTGTACTAGTACAGCGTGATGGCCGTTGGGCCACGGAGGTCGTCAAATGGAGGAAAATTATTTCTATGGATATATTTTTTGACTTTCTGTAATGCTCTCAAAATAATAAAATTGCCTTTAAATAAAATCAAATTTATATCAATTTACATCTACAACAAATTCCTTATCTAATAGTGAAACTGGCATAAAAATCCATAGCGTGGTTTAGGAGGAGTACAAGTTTAACAGACGGAGGTGAAGTGACTTTCATTTATTCTTGTAATGTACACAAGCACAGGTACAGCCGGCTGATTACTGTATGTTTTCTCTACGCTACATGGTAAACAAAGCGGCAGGAATATTGACAGATGCGGAAACGAGCGACACAACCTCCTCGTTTGAAAGCCAGTGGCAGACTGCCGCCCGTCGCCCGCACAGAGCCCCGCTATGAAAAATGGGCGAATGATTTTTGTTTTATAAACATTAGTATGAAAAATGTTGCTCGATTTGAATGAAAATCTAAGCGATTGAAGTATAATAAATGGTGTCTCTTTTGATGTAAAAATTTACCCGAACGTCATTGCCATTTCGGAACAGTAAGGAAATTATAAAAATGCATGTCTTTCTGTTTTTATTTTTTTCATATAGTAGTTTTTATCTTACAATAAAAATAATCTAAACAAATGTTCTTAAAGAGTTGATAGTACACATATATTTTTTTCAGATTTTTCTGGCTAATCACAGCTGAGCTTTAGTCCTTACAAAAACACCATTTCACAGAACAACGGCAATCCTAACGCCTTAAAGAAAAGTTGAAGCCGGCTGGGACGTAAAGCAATCACATACAACCGTTAACATAAATCATTTTCTTTGGAATAGATTTTGGAGACGTCTAGCCTAGTGAAATATGTCCGGGTTGTCCCGTTGAATTTGCGAAATATTGCTTTAAAATTTAAATTTATGTGATACGAGATTTCAGCATAGATATTTGGGTTAAATTTTGTCAGATTACTTCAGACAATTTCCAAGTATCTGAATCCAGTGTTGCATATAACACTCCAAAAGTTAGTATTCAAATTCTGTTAAGAAGTATTTTCTAAAATAAATTTTTTGTTTGATGAAAAATCACTTACTGATGAATAATGAGTCTAATCTTGGCAGGTAAGGTAGCTGGACGATATCTAATCATAAAGTTACGTGAAGTGCTAGGTGGCTAAAAACAAATCTGACCAGTATTTAATTAATACTAATACACTCCATAAGAAGATTGTGAGGCAGATGCTATTAGAACAAACCACACACAGAACAAAAATCATGCAGAAACTCATGGTATGTACATGATGTGGCTGCAGAAGGGATGAAGGGTAAGCGAAGTTGTAGGTAGGCCTTTGTCAAATACTGAGCTAGCCAGTATTAATTTATAACATTGAGAATGATAACAATACTACCTACATGAGAAGGATGTAATATCTTTGGAGACAAAAAAATGAATTTACGCCACTTTACAGAAGTTAAGTTACATTTTAATATGACCTTATGTATTGCGTAATATCTGGCCCCTATCCACATAACTTTGTGTAAACTGCATTGAAATGTTTCTACTATGAATACAATCAGTTACATCTTCCTTCAATAACAAAGCAGATTAGCTGAATAACTCAAGGACAATTATTCTACTACAAACTGTTAGCAGACATCCCGTCTTGCAAAATTATCGGATAACATTACGGCCGTGACAGATTTCAGTTCTAGTACAACACATTTCTATTAAATAATGGCATTTCTTAGAATTAAAAGACGATCCAGGTAATCTAATTTGAAACAAACTTTACTTATAAAAGAAACCAACTTTTGTTTAGGAGCTCTCTTAGGAGGGTATAGTATTAAAATAAAGTCTTTGACTTTTTTTAGTAATCAATTAATTGATTAGAGATGAAGTTTACAACTAAACAACAACTAAGTATCTGAGTTGCCAGGGAATTGCAGATTCTTGTATCACATCAATTTCAACTTTTGTCGCCCCGTCTGGTTCACGTATTACGTACGTACGTATTAATATATGGTCTAGTCTTGACATATAGACGGACAAAGAAGTGATGTAAGCATTGAATTTTAAATAAATATGGAAGTGTAACTCTCATACAACGAACGCTCAAATCTTGGTTCCATTTACGCAAACAAATGTACTTAAATACAACAAGACACTCACACATACTCATAGAAAAAGCTAGTACACGATAGGGCACGTCAACACACCGCGGCAGCCGGCTACCGCTCAATCAAACGGCCCAGCCGCTTGGCGTTTGAAGTCTCGGCAAAGGAAAGAAAGGTAATTCCGCTGTTCTTCATATCTGTGTGATTTCTACACCACTTTACGACACACGATGGCATATTTTTGCTAATTAAACTTGCGAAATTACTCGATGATACGTACAATTGACACTTATGCGTTAGGTACAAGTACAACCGTTGAACTCGCTGCGCCACGGCGAACTGAGGCGAAGTGAGGTATCTATTTTACGCCCCGCCCACCTAGGTTCATATTTCGTGGAACCATTTTTTTGGCGTTGTTAGAGTTCTATGGTATATTGGTATATTAGTTCGTTGGATGTAAGTATCGTTTTTCTTTTGAAATACTGAAGCCTAATACTGTAACACTTTTTCTATCATATCAACTTTCATTTCGGATTATTAGTAAATAATTTATTACTTCTGTAAATAGTTACTTCCTCAAAGAACCCTTAGACAACCTTGGCCTTTTAATCTGTCATCATCCAGCATTTAAATCAAGATTGATGTAGGGAAGAACAAGAGTGAAAAGGAAACTTTTCGGCAATTACTTTGTCCATCAATTTGTCGTAATATTCGTATCTTGATAGCCTCAAATTAGAATGGTTAGGGAAAATGGAAGTATAAAGGGTACGGTCCACACCGAATTTTTGACACCGGCAAACATTAATCAATTTATTTCGGTTCATTTACCTTTGAAATAGGTTTTACTAGATGCGTACTCGTTGTTTCTATCCCATGGGAGATTTGGAAAGAAATTTATTCTACTTATGTCTTTTCTAATAATTTATCTTATTCTACAAATATGTAGGATTCTAGGTCATACCTACCACACTTATAATTTGATTTTTCATAAATGCGTAATTACTGTGAAATAATCGTTATGACTGTTCGAAACGAATAAAAAAGAATGAATGAAAACCCAACAAATTCAAATGAAAATTTCTTTATTCAATTTCAGAATGACGATTCACTTATTTTCGTATTTGTATTTTAATCAGAGCAATTGTGAGCTATTGTTTGGCGAATGAAAAAGATTTCTTTTTGCCCTGCTGCCCTAAATGTATTTTGTATGTGTGCGTAGTCTTTGATTGTGTGAGTGTGTAAAAATCTGTCCTGAACTCTGATTTCTGTCTTTAACATTTGCAGCTGATATTTGACCTACTATCTTACCTGAATACTTTCCGATTATCGACTGAGCTGATTTTACTTTTGATTTATTATATTGATTACTGTGTTAAGGTTGGGTTGTACTGATATTGAAGTTTATGTTATGGTTGGTGTTAAATTTAACAGTTACGTTTACTTTTGTCATACTATTTGACAACTGATGCAAGTCATATCTTGCCTAATAGGTTCATTAGGGTTACAGTTACTGTCAAAACAAAGTAAGTCAGTGAAACCCAACCTAAGTGTATTTTATAGCACGTAATGACCACGTCATTACGTGCACGTTGGACATGAAGAATGGGACTAAAGAAAGATAGAAGAAAAACAGACTATAGAAGTTGTTGAAAGAAAATATTTTTTTGTCTTCAGCCTGTATCAACAGGCTGAAGACACCATCAGGTGTATCCAACTGCTGGGCAAAGGCCTCCCCCAGAAGTTTTCACCTGTACCTATTCAATGCTAGGTCCATTCCAGGAAAATATAATTCAAGTTGATAACCCCCCACAATCACCTGTCAAGAGTAATTTATCTTAATTTCCACATCAGTGCGAACTATTTGACTTAGAAATGGCGTAATTAACTCCTCAACTAAGGGTTGAAACATTTGAAAGAGGGGTAATTAAGCCTGTCTGCTGGTGATTTCTCTTACTCATTATGTTTAATGATAAATTCTGGTGGTTTTCATTTCGCTTGTTTTTTTTGCTTATGTAATTTTTGTCTATTTGGTTTGCTTTAAGAATACTTAATTGGAATAAATTTTTCAATTTTTTTATATGCGGTTTGCTAATTTATTTATCCTTTTATTTTTATTTTCAGTCTAAAAAATTATTCAAAGACGTATTTTGATCTTAACACGTCATAAGCAAAGAAAAGCTCTTATTATTAATTTGAAAAATTACTGCTATATTGAGTTTATTTGACACAATTGAATGTCATTTTCAAAACAGTAATTTTGATAACAAAATTTAAACGTTATTAAATTGTTTCATAAGCATGTGTAGAGTTAAGTACCTCTATTTACCTTTCCTAACGTTATCTGTATTCTAGATGACCGCCAATGGCCGTCCACGATCGACCGCAATAGCGTGGCCATACATTATGATTTCGGCGGACAATCCGAAACTCGGAGATATTAGATTTGTTCCACAAATTGCGATATATCATCGCCGTCCGATGCGACATAAATTGAAGACTATTCAATGTATGTCCGACATTGGAACTGATATGAAACGGTTCGGATATACGGAATTTCCTGTTCAATTGAGTTTTAACAGTCAACCCTAAGGTCTCTCTGCTCAACACTACTAAGGTTTGACTGTGAGATAATGCTTTCAGCATTAAGTCCACCTTTTGTACTATACTTTTGTATGTGTGTACAATAATGTTTAAATAAAATAAAAATAAATAACAGTAAAATTTGAATTATCTTGAAATGAAAATAAAATTTGACGGGACGCTCGGCATATGTAAAACATCTTAGCATTGTGGAACGACACGGAGTCATGCTAATTGCTGTCACGGCAATTGAGTCGATTTTACTACCAAGTCGCGTCAATAAATATTTGATATTAAAAATATTTTGTCCTTATTGTGTGTGTTAATTTTTATTTAGGTAATTTGTTAAAAAAATTAAAAAATCTTCAATAAATAGAATTGATTTTTTTTACTTTTCTTTATTTAATTTACCTATATCTTTTGTTGTAAAACTTTTATCTGTTGCTATGCTTTAATAATGTGAAAACAATTTCGTGACATGGGACGGAATTGTGTAACAGGAAGCTGGAGAAAGGGGAGGCCGTTATTTGATTTGCCCAATAAACTCACGAGGTGTCTTATTACTAAGGTGATATTTTATCATGCGCAAATAAAAATAGACTCTATTTTCTATTAAATATATATGTTTTTCATGTTTTTATGATCAAGCCTAGTTCACCTTTATCCAAAGTAAAACTTAGTTTCCATTTATAGCATCCTAGTAAACCAAGAAAGGTTTACTTAAAAATAAAAAAGCTCTACTTACCTTATAATCATCAATCTGTCCTTATTATTTATTTATAGTTATTTATTTATCTACTTGCTTGCTCCCGCGAACTTCGTCCGCGCGTGATTTACTTTTACTATTGTAAATATCTCAGGTTCTCAGCGACGTATCAAGATGAAACCTACACCAGATTTTAAGTTAGACCTTTAACAAAACAACTGTGAAAACCGCATCAAATTTCGCTCAGTAGATTTTGCGTAAGGCGCGTACAAACATACAGACAGAGAAAAATTCTAAAAAAAGTCGTATTGGCTTCTATTGGCCTTGTAAGGACCTCTCATATTTTTTTTCTTCTTAAATATCTCTTAAAAAATTGTTACTGCTATAGTATTTTTTAATTGAATGCACTGCAATATTGGAAATTTTCTCGTTAGGTGTTCGAGGAACAAATTTTAATTATACTAGGAACACCATCTGCAAATTATTGACCGATAATATTATATTCGTGGAATATAGAACGTTCTATTATATTATTAAAGAGTTCTAAGTAGATAGCATACGTCGAAAAATAATTATTTCAATCTAGAACAAACTCTCCAAAACACAAAAATTAAAATTGAAAAACACATTTTCACTAAAAAGCCAGAGTCTGAGTAATAGTTGTAATAGCTGCTACTATATCACGCTTTGAAAGAACAGATTAAAAATAAATTGGCTGGATACTGTGCAGCTGAAAGCTAATCGCCTATAAAACATCCGATTGCTAGTTCCCTGCGGATTACGTACTGAAACGAGCAGAAATTATGGTCACTCTAGTTGGGATTAAGACTTATAGTATTCGTGTGGACACTTCCTCTCTTCTACGGAAAGTTTTTACAAGCTTTTATTTTGTGTCACCTATTCTTTGCCTCTGGGACCGTATGTGGAAATTTTGCATTTGTAAATGTTATTTTTCATTTTTGGTACTTATACGATGAAAATAACCCGCTATCAATGTCAACCTTCGAGCAACAAGGACTTCCGCGCCCAGCACGGAGTCTTCAGGACATACCCCTGTCTGAAATAATACCAATACCTGCGGAAGGTGTAAATCAGATTATAGGATTGCGCCTACAGTTAGAGGAAATTACAGTTGGAAGTTTCGTTGCGGAAAAGCAATAAAACTATTTTCTTATACTGGCAACTAATTTAAAAACCCATCTGTCATTTCTCCTGTCAAATTTTGTATTTTTATTTCCAGTTCAGTATTTTTATTTTTGTGAAGGACACTGTTATCCTTTCTCGAGAATATTTAATAGAATATCGAGATATTTGTAAGGAAGTATCCGATTGTACGCACTTCACTGTTGGCGCACAACAATGGTGGCGGATTAATTTTTTGGCAATAAACTTGTAAGAAACTTTTACTCCTAAATCTTGTTATTTTAACAATGATATGTACTATTATGGAACCTGCCTCCACATGATGTATAACAAAATAGTAGTTGGTGATACGGTTCGGGGCGCCCCCGTGCTCCCACCCTTTAAATCCGCTGCTGCTTTCAATAATGTTGCAATATAAAACGCATAAGTGCTGCCTCTAATTCAGGGTTTTTATATTTTCTGGTCAGGTTTTACATAATTTATTCCGGATGGTTTATAGATATAATACATAACCGTATTGCCCGTGTAAAATAGTGGAGCATCGCTAGAAAAAAATCAAACGTTAATTTTGAAAATAGACCTCCACAGGCACTTTTTCATATTAAATTTTAAAAATTACAAATCTCAAAGCTACAAACTACTAGCTTTTAACGACCTGAGAGAGAAAGCTAGTGTCTTCTTTTATTGCTGTCGGTTAGAATAATTTTGATTTGTCGTGTTGTCTCTAAACAAACAAATAACTTTTATCATGGCATCTCGAAATTCGTACGCAAACAGCCTCGATCAACAACCATATATTTCATAAACAAACATGACAGAGAAGGAAAATAAATACTACGTAGCAAACATTCTCTTAACCCACAGACATTTTACCCATTAGATACCACACATGCAATTTTAAAAGCAAAGCATTGTCACATTTTTTTATGATTCCCCAAAAAAGTGCTAATAATTTATCAAATACATTTAGAATTTATATATGACGTTTCACCTCTTTAGGTGTTAAATTTCCAAAATTCCTTCCTTCGAGCTCATTTAGGCTATATTGTTCAGCGGTTTTCTCTGTGTTGATATTCCAGTCAGTGAGTCCAATTTTATTTTAAGTATATCTATCTATATCTATACATGATTAAATTATACAATATATAGGTAAGTTAGAATATTTAACTACATACATTAATATAATCGGTGAAGGAAAACATCGTGAGGAAACCTGCACTCTGGTTGATGATTATCAGCTAGTGTGTGAAATGGAGAAGGCAAAGGCAACCACTCCATTAAAATTGCCAAGAGAGTCGTTGTATGTGTTTGATTTCCATATAATAACCACGACCTTTAGTCATGAGGAAATACGACAAAAGAGATTAATATACATAATTAACTAATTTACTATTAGAGATAGATAGGTTTTGTAACAAACCATATGATGAATCCAATTAATTCATAAGTATTTACGATAAATCTACTTAGAAGTTTGTCTATGCCCAAGCCACAGGCAAGAAAACGGGTTATCTAACAATAGAAACCATTACAGCCACAGTGTGAAAACTTGGGTCTACGACTATTGCCAGTATGGCAATAATAGTCCTTACTAATCGTTAGCAGATTGGCTTGGGTCTTAGATTTATCTACCTATCTATAGTTAACTTTAGTTGAGAGTTAGTAGGTTATGTGATAGTTGAAATATGTTTGTGTATTAAACTTTTCTATAATCGTATACCTCATGACTAAGGGTTGGCAATGTTACTTTATTTGTCCATTGCCTTCTTCATTTCACACACTGTGTGAATGCAGTATTCCTCACGATATTTTCCTTCACTGGTGATGGTCTACAAAAACTAACTATGAGTCAGATTGGTATGCAAACTCATTGTGACCATTCGACTTTAGCGACCTTAGGCGGATATCTACCGCTTTTTAATTAACTATCTACGCACCGGTCCCTTGGGAAATTCGGGAAGCCAAAAGCATAAAAATGCAAAAAGGATAGTCAGATTCCTTCATAATTGGCTAAAAATTAAAAAAAAAGTTTTTTATTTTACCAAAGATGAACAATTCTCTCGCAAACATTTTATTATTTACCCACAATATCAGTACAGGCAAATGTATAAATTATGTGACATGTCCACATTAGTACAAACACGATACCACACGAAGGGTGTCGACAATAAATTCACTACAGCTTTCAACCCCCGTTACGACAGGGATGGAGGAATTTATGAGGACCTTGGATCTAGCTTTGTGATTCTTAATTAAGTATAAGGTCCATTTTTTCATTTATACATAACTAGCTTTTGCCCGCGGCTTCACTTGCATGTTAATTTCCTAGAGGAACAGGGCTTTTTCCCGAGATGAAAGGGTACCCTATGTCCGTCTTAGTAAGTCTAACTATATTTATCCGAAATTTCAGGAAGATTGTTTAAGTAGATAAAGCGCGGCGTGAAGAGGTAACAAATAAACAAACTGACTTTCGCATTTATAAAATTAGTTAGGATAGAGTTAAAAATGGAACGGAATGAGTATGTAAGAAGAAGCATGAAAGTAGAACCAGCGAATGAGAAAGGGTAGGGCATACTTGTATCTCTAGAAGGATGGAAAAGGAGTATTGATTAAGGAAAGACCCACATGTAAAGACTTTCTTGGCAATAGTCATTGGCAATTACCTTCTCCATTTCAAACACTAATAAAGTCATTAACCAGACTGCAGGTTTTGATGCGATTTTTTCCTTTAGCATGCTTAATATTATTTAAAAATCTTAAAGGAATTTTGAGGAACTATATTAAATGAAAATTACTACACCTTTCATTGGATTTTGATACACGAGTAGAGTAAAACTTCTGATGTCTTTCCACCAGCGCGTATTTTATCAGAACGATATTGTGACTGATTGTAATGAAATCTATACTAATATTATAAATGCGAAAGTTTGGATGTGAGTTTGTGAGTTTGTGAGGATGTTTGTTACTCAATCACGCAAAATCTACTGGACGGATTTCGATGAAATTTGGTACAGAGGTAGATAATGACCTGGAATAGCACATAGGCTACTTTTTATCCCGGGAAAAAGCACTGTTCCCGTGGGAAATTCACACGGGCGAAGCCGCGGGAAAAAGCTAGTATTTTATAATTATTTAGATGGAGTAGTTGAGGATTGATATAAATCAGTGGAGTACATTGAGAACAATTCTAGATACCTGTGGAACAGAATCGAAACAAAATAATAAGTAATTTTAAATAATAATAATTTCTTGGAGTAACTTGGGAATATATGTATGAGATTCTTATCTTTTTCGAACAAAATAATAGAGTGCTTTGGGAATAACCCTAGGTAAGTACATTGTTTCTCATTTTATTTATCTATCGGTCGCAGCAGGCTTGAAGTTCGTCCATTTAGGACACAAGTAATAGACCAGTCCCTAATATAACATAAAAGATAATGTGTCTGTCTGTAGAGATAGCACTTCTTAATTATGACATTGTTAGGCTTTAAGTCCGATCCTTTATGCTTTAGATTATGTAATGAAAAGGCGCAATTATATTTAAATAGTCACTTTAAAAAATTTATAGATAAATAAATTGGAGGTAAAAAAAATACTCTAAAATTATAAACCATCTCTATGGTTTATAATTTTAGAGTATTTTTTTTTACCTTAACGAACTGTTTTATCGCTTACTTCCATACATTTGACGTTCGCTTTCGCTTTGATGACGGAAGAAAATTGTTATTGTCATCTGTCAAAACGATTAAGAACTTAGATAACGTATCGCTACGAATCAAATGAAACTTTGGCTAAACCTGCTGAACGATCATCGACTTTTAAAAGAGAAATAAACAACAAAAATTTGTCTTTACTTACAAGACATTAATATAAGACTTTTATTTTAGCAAAATTACAAAAATAAATCACAACAAAGCTAATATATTGTAACAAATTGCGAAAGAAAATGAAAAGAACTAGCAAGACTAACAATTTTGTATTGTGAAACTTTTGTCCGAGAATTTAAGATAAAACGATGTAGTTATTTAGCTAGACTGTTCAATGTTTTCATATATCTGGTTATGTAGGTAGGTAATAATATTAACTGTCTTACTACAAAACAATGTCTAAAGTTAAATACTTGCTAAACACTTTACCCGTTCATAAGAAAAAGATACTGACAACTAGAAAATGTCGCACGTGTATATTAATTGTAAGGGTAATGTGTTTAACAAGTATTTAACTTTAGACATCGTTTTGTAGTAAGACAGTAAATGTTTGAACAATATCCGTCCATAAAGTTCGCTTATATAAAGGTTAATTAAAAACAAATGATCACTTAAAAATCAATAATTTGTCCTAGCTAATATTGTAAATTGAATTGAAATCTTTCAAAGAAATGAAGCCGTATTCCAATACCTATTCAAGTTAAAGTCATTATCAAGTAAGAACCTATTTGATTTCAATTTAGGCTTTGAATATCATTAAAGTGTTCTTTTATTCTTTCGATTGCTTTTTTTTATCTAAAACTCTTTCGAATTTCAATAACATACCTTTTTTATCAATTTAAGCGTTATTTCATTTGAATATTTATTTTATTTGAATACGCAAAATACTGAGTGGCGTCGTGTACAGTGACAGGCAACTAGCTCAAATGCCTTTTTGATAAAAAATATATAAAAAAATATTCCAATAAAAAATCGTTCATTTAATTTCTCGTACCCATTTACGATTGGTACAAAATCAACCTAAAATCATAAAAAGCAACAACATTGCAGCCGATCGTAGTTCATAGTTTTGTCTCAATGCACATAGCAAAGCAATGTATGTACAACATTTACACATACAGTAGGGGGCAAAAACGAGTAGAACTGACCCATCTATCTCGCGAATCCTCCTCAGGGGAGTCAGGTCTGCCTCCTTTAGACGTAGACTTTAAATTAATGGTCAAGAATGCGCAAAATTTTAACAAACGCCCCTGCCCCTTTCTTCAACCGGACAACCAGACGCACTGCGGGCTATCATCCTTTCTTGGTTTATATTCCCCCCGCACGCACCAAGCGCTTTTCCTCATCATTCTTAATGCGCACAGTGAAGCAATGGAACTCCCGGCCTGCGTCTGTGTTCCCGAGCACATACAACCTGCACAACTGACTCTCTTCAAAACCAGAGGGAATAAATAGGCTACTACTGGGTAAGCTCGCTACATACTTAGTAGACCTCATCTTTGTCCTCGGGCAAGATTTTGGTGAAGAGCAAACCCATCCTTACTTAAACTTATATTATAAATGCGAAAGTGAGTTTGTTTGTTTGTTACCTCTTCACGCTTTATCTACTGAACCAATCTACCTGAAATTTCGCATACATATAGTTAGAAGTACGGAGAAGGACATAGGGTACCTTTCATCCCGGGAAAAAGCAATGTTCCCGTGGGAAATTCTCGCGGGAGAAAGCTAGTATTTAATAAAAAAAAAATACTATTAGGCTTTGACCAAAATTGAAGTTTTTCTTAAGGTTAGGTGTTAAAGTTAACGTTACGTTTACTTTTGTCATACGATTTGACAACTGGTGCAAGTATTTTTGCCTAACAGTTACTGTCAAAGTAAGACGGTGCAACTCCGCCTTAGTTCACCATTTTCAGCTGACACATTTTAGTAACAAGAAGCAAATAAATCGTAGAAATTGCTATTGCAATCCATAAATCAAACAAACTCACATTCAAACATCGTTGAAAGCATCGAGACTGCAAATGTTGCAAATTTAATATTGAAAAGCGGCGCATTTTTCACACTTACTTTGATACCAATATCTCGTTATTTAAGAAGTTATATTAAAATATACGTAATAATTATTATTTTCTAATTTTTTTTTACAAGCCTGGTAGTGTGTCCCACTGCTGGGCATAGGCCTCCCCCTTCCTCTTTCAAAACTTTTAATCCTACTTTAATATTATAAATGCGTAAGTTTGGATGTATGTTACTCAATCAGGCAGAATCTACTTGACGGATTTAGATATAAAATTTGGTACGTAGATAGTGGAAGTACTGGAAAGAAGTAATATTCGAAAAGATAAGTTATTACGAAATAGACGAAATACAAAATGACTGTAAAGCATGCTCTACACGGGACACCGCGTTGCTCACACTGATGACCGTATCACCGTTTGGCACAGGCTTTATGACATATTACACAATTTATTTATTTAAAACTTTATTAGACCAAAATAATACAAGAGTATAAAAGTCGGACTTAACGCTAATAGCATTCTCTACCAGTCAACTTTCGGGATAAATAAGTATGGCATGAGCCATACTTATTTCCGTGCACAAACAATATTATCCAACTACAATGACAATATTGTACTAGGATGTGTATCATAGACAAATGAATCTGTAATCTACTGCAGAGGAGCACATAGTCCTAGCTTCAGGCACAGATTATGTAATACCTACTAGCTTCTGACGGCATCCGCAAACATCCATTATCGTCCGACAGTTGATGCATGAATCTCTTATAACGTGTGTCTGTAGCTGTGGTAGTGAGTGGTTTAGAGTTTGCATACCTATCTGACTAATTGTATGGTAATTTTCGTAGAATATCGCTTCCGGTGCTAAACATCGCGAGGAAACCTAAACTGGCTGACTGATAAGTCTTCTAGTGTATATACGAGTGCCGCTTGATGGCTGTAGTTGTCAAGTCATGTCAAATGACATTGACGACTTTAGAAAAATCTGACACCAGTGTCTATCTTTAACTACCTACCTTATTAATTTATAGCTAACATACTCAAAGAGAATATTCTCGCATCGCGTCGCTCTGACTTGCTGCTTTTGATGCTTACCTAGGACAATATGAACGTCTCTAAATCTCCACAGCACACTTATACATACTCAATCAAATCGAGTTTTCGTTCAAGAATTTTAAATTACGTATATTGATGTATACATACAAGTGTTTTTAAATGAGCATCAGTGCTATAGAAATGTTTATTTAATAGATATACAGGCTCTTCTATTTACAGAATTCTGTGGGTGGTGCAGAGCCAAATATATTTTCAATATATAAGGACGAGGAAAATTTTTTTACATTGCCGTCACGTATATCCCGTATCACGTTATTATGAATACGTTGCGGTTATTTTTTGCCACGAAAAACGTTCTATGGTTGTAAACATCGATGGCTCCTACGTATACTATCGTAATCCACAAATTTGCCATTTTCGTTTTATTAGCGTTTCATAAATATTTTATTACATACTACCAAATCCACAAACAAAAAAAAATTATATCATTTAAAATAAAAAAGTTTTCACACGTATATAATCGTATGTTGCCGACGCGCGCGCTGTATACTGTCGTAATGTCCTATGCCATCGTCAACGGGGAAGCGGGGAGCGGAGTTGGGAATGGTAACGGTCACTTACGGTTTGGTACGCTGTTAAAAAGCACGAGATTTTCGTACAACGAAAGAGTACTAGATAAGCAAAATAACAATGTTTTTTGTTTTTAATATTTTTTGCCTATCTTTTGCCACTAGCTAAAACTTAAACTATAGTAAATATTACGTACGATTGTTTACGATATTCATTTGTATTAAAAAGTATCGTATGTGTCACTTACCACTATTTACATTGTCAAAAAAACTTTTTTTTTATCGTATGCAATACATACGGTTATTTACGTGGTTTATATTGATATATTCGTTAAAGTATCTACACTTACTATAGTTTACGTTGTTCGATTCTTATATTTTTTTGATTGTAATGTTTAGTTACGATTGTTTACGTCTCAGTTGCAAAATAAAAAAGTATCTTATGTATAATTTTATTAAAACAAACAGACATAATAATGCATAAACGGGATTACTCACTATTTTAAAAAAAATCAGACTCACCATTTCCGGGAGGAGCAGATTTATTAGAAATTGAGGCACTTTCTAATCTGATCTCCAGTGACTTACTTGATGGTGCCGGTATTTTGATGCAATTGATACGATTAATTAACATCTACTAATACGTTGATTGCATTTTTCTTTTTTAATAGGTACCTACCTATGTAAATTACTACATCAATTTTCATTTTCCCAGGAAAAGATTTGAGCGACAATAACAATTTTCCCGCCACTTTAAATGATCACTCGCAGCATTAGCCTGTCCATAAGATACCTGATGATTTATTTTGGGATTTTGTGCATCTCAGATGCAATCAGTACTAAAGTACTCTCATATAGAAATTAGTTGTGGTGAAAAAATTTCATGCGAGCAGGACATAAACCCGAGACCAGGCCCTTGATTCTACAAATTACAAACCAATTTCTTTGGCTCTTGAGACACAATTGAGACACAATATCGACGTTTGTAATTAGTGGAATCGGCCCCCAGGTCTTTATACCTTGCTCTTTCACCTGAATTTGCATGGAATTTTGTCACCATATCTAATTTCTATATGAAAGTACTTTAGTACACCTGATGAATTATCACCAAAGTCCTCAGTTACACATTACCTGTCTTCCTCTAAATGTACAATTTACCATTTAGAGATTGTTGTAATGATTTTTGCCCGTACTTTATTGGTGATCAGATAGCGACGTACGCGAACCACTCTCTCAACTATCTAATTTTACTGGCTATTCGACACCTCAAGCAAACACCCCGTTAACGTGCTTTAGTGATGTTACACCTACCCCCGATAGAAAATAGGTAACATTAGAAGACAGCATAAGAATGAGTGGATGGATGCAAGGAGAAAAAAAATGATAAATCTCGGTAAGGCGTACGTGACTTGTAAAGGTATACATAAACCAAAAAAAGATATGAAATCACCGTGTAAATGCCGATTAAAATGTTTCGAAAAAATATCAACTAACCAGCCACTTCTAAACCGTAAACCGAATGATTGAAAAATGCAATAAATTCAAAAAACCACTTTATTTTGGCATTCGATAGTATAAAATATCAGCATTGGAAAACCAACACATCAATAAAGTATAATATAGACCCCTTAGTAATTATTTATAATTCCAGCATCACGAATATCAAATTGCAGTCATCAGGCATCCCATTTAAAATTAAAAATGGGGTAAAACAGGGTGACCCTCTCCCAGACTTTTCATTAGAGGAAATATTTAGAAAGATAGCGGTTTCTTGGGAAACAAAGGGATACCAATGGGAAACAAGCGAATTACCAATCCCCTGTTTGCCGATGACATCATTCTGTTTGCTTCCACTCCAACAGAACTGCAAGAAATGCTTGGAGACCTAAGCAAGGCAAGTCAAAACACAGATCATGACCAATGGCGTAAAATGTAAGATCGAGGTAGATGGGCAAGAAATACACTACATCGATGAGTACATTTACTTGGGCCAGGTAGTCTTCTTCTATGACCGGCAGGAAAAAGAAATAAATCGCCGTATAGACAATGCGTGGAAGAGCTACTGGGCCATGAAAGACCTGATGAAAGGCGACCTCCCATTGTCACTAAAAAGGAGGCTCATCGATATGTGTATCTTGCCCATCCTAACTAACGGCGCTCAGTCTTGGTCATTAACTGAAAAACAAAAGTCCAAGCTCAAGATTTGCCAACGAGCCATTGCTCTTTGGCAAATCTTGACACCCAGGATATTTCGCTCCATTGAGCGAAATATCCTGGGTGTCACAAGGCTTGATAAAATCCGGAACTCTACTCTCCGCTCCAAAACCGGTATTGTCGATGTTGAGCACAAGTCTGCTAAGCTGAAATGGAACTGGGCGGGACATGTTTGCCGTATGCAGCCGAATCATTGAGCCATTTCAGCTACCCATTGGATACCAAATAAAGGAAAGAGGAACCGCGGTAGGCCTAGGAAGCGTTGGAGTGACGACTTTAGCTATTTTAAAGAGAAATGGATGAAATTTTTAAGAGAAAAGTCAGTAAGTAAGTAACTCTTTATTGCACCATGAAAAAAGAAAAAGGAGTACAATGTGTCTTAAAGGCACATAGACAGCCAGATAGACAGGCAGGTAGCAGGGAGATAGACGGGTTTGGAAGGAAATGGGGGAGATCTTTGCCCAGCAGTGGGACGAAATAGGTTAAAAAAAATAAAATAATTATGCATGTTATAAATACCTTACACTCAACTGCTTATAGTCACTGTAGAATTCATGTTATATGGGAATTTAAAACATGTATCCCATAACATACGTGCAAAAATAAATATCTTATGTTCCCGTAAAAAACAGTAAGTACCTCATACCATATTTTTCATTGACTAATATTCGAAGTAAATAATCGTATAGTTGAGGTACGATTTTTAAAACTTCTTCTATACAACGTAAAAAATCGTAACAACAATATCTCGGAAACTAAAATATATTTATAAATGAATGTTATTATATTCTAATGCACTATACTTCAACTAATTATAGTAAAAAAATCATATTCCTAGCATGAAATTTAAAGAAACTACACACGATAATATCTTTAATTGCTTCTCCTGTAAAGTTGTGTTTTTAGACATACGATAGTATACGTAGGAGCCATCGACATGTAGGCTGAAAAAAATTTACCCAACAAGATGAAAGTTATTAAATTTTCAGATTCAAATTTGGAGATCAAAAACAAACGAAATATATAAATCGTTTGTGACTTTTAATTTGAGAAGTATATAAGCTATGTTCTTTATATTCTCTTAAAAAAATAAAGAACACTACTGTAGTGTTTGTTGTTTGTAGTATCTTTATTGTACTAAGGACACATAATTTATAGTAACATAAATAGGCAAATATACAATGGCGGACTTATCCTACTTATTATGTTACTACTTATTATGGTACTGGACTTATTATGTTTCTTTTTTCCAAGGCCACTCACTGCAAAAAAATATTTCTGTCGTCCTAACGCAAACTAAATACAAATGTAAATGAAAGGATTTAATAAAACTTTTTTCCAAAAAAGTGAACCGACTTCCATAATAAAACTTAAAATCATGAAATAACAATAAAGAAAAATGTATTAGCATGCTACCTACTGAATGAGGTGAAGTCGGTGCCGAGTGCAGGACTATGTAATTGTTTAGCTAGGCATTTTGTATATGTACCTACATGATTCTAATGTTAATTTATATTATTTAATATTAAATTTGGCACCGACTTCACCTCATTCAGTAGGTAGCATGCTAATACATTTTTCTTTATTGTTATTTCATGATTTTAAGTTTTATTATGGAAGTCGGTTCACTTTTTTGGAAAAAAGTTTTATTTTATCATTTTTAGTGCTTCTACACCTTTTCATTTTCTTTAATAAAAACTTAAACTTTTCTTTCACTGGTGGCCGAAAATAAAGAATTAAGAATTCGAAACTTTTTATGTCAGTTTGATTTGAAATGTCAGAACATGTCAAATTGTCTATTATTTTTGGCACATAAATAGACCGTGAGCACGCGACGACCAAACCTTCCTTATTTTAAAAATGCTGAATATTTCTCTGCGTGGTATATACAAGTAAAAAATATTAGCGACTAGGTATGAAGTTTGGATCTTAGTTGCTTATGCAGGTAATATGGATAGCAAGGATGATTTTTATAGGTATAAAAAGCACCCTTGGGGCCTTCCAAAGTAATACATATTAAATTCAGCTTTTAGAATAAAACAAAAATTCAGCTTTTATAAATAACAAATTCAGCTTTTATAATAAAACAAATAATTTAGTAAAGTTACAATGTCTAGCAGGGGTTTATATCTGCACCAATTGCCTGGTAATGGATGGCGTGATTTCTTATATTATTAGGAATAAAATCTTTAAAAATCTTTACTTTAAGGAAATTGAGTTACCACTTTAAATGTTATTGCTACAAATAATCTGCCTAAGTAATCATGATCCAACTTTTATAGTCACTAAATGTTTGGAACATACACAGAAAATCTTTAGTTTTAATAAAATAAGGAAGGGCATGCTATCGCGGCCTTTTGCTCTATAATGCAATGTTGGTATTTTTATATTTTGTTAGGTATCTTTAAAATTACCGAAAAGATTCTGACGTGGTTAAAATGGGACCAACTTGGGTATATATCATTACGAATAAAAAAACAATTTCGGAAATCAGTCCACTGTAGGCGGAGAAATCGGCGAACATACATAAAAAAAAACATACATACATCGAAACATATAACCTCCTCCTTTTTTGGGAAGTCGGTTGAAAATGGTTACACAAGTTTTCTCGACAAATCATAAAGCCAGATTTTTTTTGTATTGCTAAAAAAAGTTTAAAATATCTAAAACGAACTAAAATAATTGAACAAGCTAATTATTTAAAAATAAAAACACGACTGACAACTTACATAGCCTATGTCACTTGGAAGAATGCAAGGAATCTAACCTCTCACATCAAAATCTGTTAAGCCGTTCAGGACTTATGGTGAAACTTACATACATACTTACATACAAGCCCTGAAAACATAACACTCCTTTTTTGGTCAGTCGTGTAAAAACCACTACTTTCTAAAAGAGTTCGACATATAGAGGAATACACACAAAGAATTTATAAGTCTTTAGGATAAAAGAAACACCCATACAATAGTTTCTTCCCACAAATGAGTTATATTTTTCCGAGAGGCACAAAGCACAGGATATTCTTTGTTTGTTACTTCCCTGAACAAAACAAATATACGTACAGTTCCTCTAGTTAGTAAAGCCACGGTAAAGCCATTGTCATATTTGGGACTTGTTTTCTTTAAAACTGAAACAATTGACGGCTGTTGTGACGCAGTGGTCAAGTATTTGCTTCTGAATTACGAAGTTTCAGGTTTGATCTTCGGTTCGGATCCGTCTACTCGTACTACCCTATAAAAGTTTCGACATTAGGATTTTTGACTCTCTGTCTGTATGTTTGTACGCGCGTAACTCAATACTACTACGAAATAGACGTAGTTTTCACAGTTGTATGATTAAAAATCTAATTTGAAATTGCCGTAAGTTTCATTTTCATACGCCATAAATCTGAAATATTAAGAATAGTCAATATTAGTAAGTGACCTATAGTTTGTATGAAATTTGGGTAGTTTAATATGTTGCTGCGCATCTTTTACCAAAAATAAAAATGGAAAGGTATAAATAGCTTTTTATAGACCTTTTCTGTTCTTGTTTTATTGTATTATTTGACCTTAGAAATAGGGCCTTAGGGTTATCGGGGAATAAAGGAAGAGAAACTAACATGATCCGTCTTATACTATATTAACATTATTCAATAGAACATTTATTCACAGTAGACGAAAATCAATACGGCCATTACCATATTCCATACAATGTATAAAATACAGCCTACATGCGCCATATAACTCACACTAATAGTCCTCTAATATTAATTTTATTCAAACGAGTGAACCTGTGAGCCAGAATTTGTTGATAAAGATCTTTATGGTTGCACGGGTACATGATTTAGAGTAAGTATTTTATGTATTTACATAGAGCGCGCATAATGTTTATTTAATCGTGTGACTATAAGAACTGTCAAAGTTGACAACTTTTTAGTAGTTGTATTGTTGAAAATGTATTTCAAATTTGAATTCTTAAAATACCTTCTATTCTAAAGTGAAGTTTAAGTTTAAGTGGAAATCGCTAGTCTCTACCTACCCCCACGGGAAAAAGGCGTGATGTATGTATGTATGTATGTACCTTCTTTTTCTTTCCCATTTCACTAGTACACTTGCGCCAGAAAATTTTATCGCGGGTGTCTCTGGTGAATATCTTACCCATATTTAATAAAAAAAAAAAATCTTTTCAACAGACTCCTAAAACAAAAAAGAGGAGGTTTTCAAGTCGGCTGTATTTTATTGTTTTGTTGTATATTGACCCATCATGTGGAAGGTGGTATATTTTTTGGCTAAAATTGAGCATAAGCATAATGAGCACCTGTCGCATTGGGTGTTCATCGACTTACCATAGTTGTCCAAACAAACTTATCAGATTTGCTGAGATCTTTTCTGATTTATTTTTTATTTGAATTTGAATATAAATCAAATTGCGTCTACTGACTAATTTCAAACTCGACACTCGATGAACGCGATCAAAATTAGATTAGGAATACCGTGGGTGGATCCATTTTCCCACGCAAAACCTACGTAAAACTCGTTTTTTGTTGAGGCTTCATATATTATCATTAAAGAAACATTAAGGAATACAAATTATACATATATTGATTTATTAAAACAACTGTTATAAAATCTGCGATGTAAATAAACATTTCAATAACATCATGCGCGCTCTACAAACGCACTCTGCACTACACGCGACTCTACTAAATCTATGGTACAAAATTCAGTTTTCCTACATTTATATTGCAATAATTCGTGTTTTAGGCTCAATATTGTACAGTTTTTATGTTTATTGCACTCAATCATGAGAAATGAAAACATTTTTTCAAAGTTTAACAACATAATTGGAAAATAACTATGGTTTTTGGAAACATGTTTCTGTGTGTATAATTTTTGTGCTTAGGTTTTTTTTACAGTTGAGTTTTAATAAAATTCACATTAGCTGTGACAGGGAAAATAAGGCCAGCTGGCATCGATTACCCCTAAAGAAAATTGTAATGTTATTTTGCCATTTCCTCGTATATATTAAAAAAATTCATTTAACATCGGTAAATTTTCCTGGATATGAAGACTTTTCACGAAAATTTATTACGACATTCAGCAAAAGAGGACATCTACACTTAAGCATTTATAAAAGGATTCTGACGGACTTACATATAATTGCAGAAATCGCAGAATCACCTAAACCTAACATTTTCATACGGTTTTTTCATGTACCTACCAATTTCAAAGGAATTTTGAAAATTTTAATTCCTAAATAGGTGGAAGAAGTAAACTGTAACGGTTACCCCTGGGGTCCGTATTTTATTTTCTAAAAAATGCTATTTTGCCAAATAGGTATGATAATATTTTCTCGCAAAGCTAGGGTGTTTGAACACGTCGCCTCGTGTTCCTGGGGCTTGGCCAAACCCCGTACTGGAGACGTTACGAAATAATTACATCAAAGCCCTCTTCAATGACATAAATGCTCATATATTGCTCTAGAACAACTGATTAATTGACACAGCCTTTATCGTATGACAATAGACTATCTTTGATTGACACGTCTGTTGCTCATACATTTAAATATCTCAATAATCTGATAAATAGTAATATTGTGAACTAATAATGAAGTTAGGATTGTCAATGAATCAGGTTCAAATAAAGGCTTGTAAGCCTATTGATTGGTACTGTTTTCAGACCATATAAATTGTACTCGATAGAGTAACAGGTATGATATGGGGTCACTTACCTGCAGATAGTGCCCCGCCCATTAATATGTGATCTTTGAGATAATATAATCTCTGAATACCAACTTTATTATAATTATTATTTTTGTACTATTAGTAATAAGAAGGTGCGCACCGTTGGTATTCAATAAATGTATATACGTTCCATTGTATGGAGCGATTGCTAGCTAGTCTTTTGGGCTAATACCTTTATTATTCTTTTATTTGAGCCGTATACAAATATTGATGTTATTGGCAAATTAATTAAATTCTTTGTAGAATCCTCACCTTTTTGGTGTAGAATTCTGCCCTGAGAAATAGATTTAATATTATATTTCTTCAAGTCTTGAATGGACAAGTAAAAGACAATTAAATTTTAGTAATAGCAAAGAGTTTAATTTAAGATACTAGTTTAATAATTATCAGGGTCTTAGCCTATTTTAAACTAATAGAAACTATTTCATACCTTATGGCTTAGGATGATGATAGCATTTTTATTATGAAAGGAATTGTTAATTGATCAATTAAATAGTGAACATGTCCTAATTAGAGGAATGGTGATTTAAAAGACTCAAGAGAAATAAATGGTGTTTATATTCTGATTCTCACACACAATTTAGGAAAATAATAAACAGATCTTAAACGATAAATATACACACAGACAATCTTAATTCTAGCTGAAATAAAATCACAGCATTATTATGGTTTTAATTGTGTCTCCGCCACTATATTTCATTAGATATCCGAATTTAAGATTGGTGTAAATGTCGAATTTCTATTGAAATAGGACCCTTAGACCTCGGGCTGCCGAATATTCAGAATGAATATTCAGTCCCTACCAGACACATATTTTTAGTTATACTTTAATTAGCTTAAAAGCTTTCAGGAAATCAAAACAATAAAAGGGAAAATGGAACTAAAACTGAGAATATTATTTACATGAATCAGGCAAAGCCTTCAAGATCAGTTTTAGTTCGGTAAAATTAAGTGTTTCGTAAAGGTTTGTAATTTACTTATTTTCTTTCTATATTTGCAACCAAACCTTGACAAAACTGAAAACTTATTTTCTAGGACTTGCCAATATACAGCACACTCCTAACCCCAATTCAATTCTAAGCATATATCGACCCAACAAAAGCAAAATATTTAAATCTCCCACAAAAAGTAATTATTACGTCTCACTGCAAACACGTCTAAACGAACACACTGCGATACGATGAATGTCTTTTCTTCTTTTCACCATCGCATCATTTTTCATCCCCGTGATCAACCCTCGATTATGCGCCAACGCACCGTCCATTTCATTGGCTCATCCGTCGAAAGGGCGTCTCTCTCATAACCATGAAACAAAACATATTTGTTTTAGCAATGTGTAAAAGGAACAGAGAATAGCTTTATCCTCGTTGTAAAATTCTGGAATTTTTCGTAATAACTTACAATGTTTTTACGTCTATGTCCGATAACACAAGGTCACAAGTGGTTAACAGATGTGAGTTTTAAGAGTTCTACGAAACCTCGGTCCGTCAATAAATTAGTTTCATTTCTAAGACAACACTTCTTAATTTTTTTACTCATGATTCTTAGAAGGCAGACGCATAAAAAAAAAGGATCGTTCAAATTTATGCTTTCTAAACCATTAAAGTATTTTTGTGAATTAATACCCTCTCATTTCCCTGCTTTTCCGGCTCATATAGAATGTCAATATTATGTGAGCTGGGAACTTTATTTTAACATAACAATTACGATAGAGAACCTTAAAAGTAACCTATATGTATATATATATAAACCTACCTACCTTTTTTTCTCTAGTTTACTATTAAATTAAACTGTCTATTAAATTAAACCTATCACGAATTAACTTCCTAACCCTATTAAAAGCTGATAACCTAATTAATTAATCACCTAACTCATTTAACCTAACACTGTCTAATAACCTAACACTTTCTACGAACCCAGTGACAACCCTATATCTTCCTAAAACAACTTATAACTAACCTAATTACGAACTATTCTACCTCATACAACTAACTTACTGCGTTTATTTACAAATTCTCGTTAATTATCTAATTTTCATCCATAGTAACGTGATAAATAAACCACATAAGCATAACCGAATGACCGTCTAAGTCCACTAAGTACAAACATTATTGTGCGTAACTGCTCCAACTCGATAATAAACTATAACCTTATTTCGTTTTCATTATTATTCGTCCCTCCTTGACCGAGCAAACATTTTATGATTGAGCGAAGACTGTTATCGTCTATCTGCAATTCTCATAATTTTCTAAAAAGAATTGTTTCCAGAAACACCGCCTTTTTATTGCCTTAAACAATTGTTATTGTTGGCAAGCCACCTTTGGAACAATAAAGACATTAACTCCCTTTACGTTGCGAGACAAAACATCAGAAATGGCATTGTCTGTGTCCTTTACGTATTGTACCTGATATTCAAACCGTTCAAAATAGTGTACCCTTCGAAGTGAAAGTTTCCATGAATGTTAAAAGATAAGACTCATAAGATCGGTGCCAATTACGACTTTCTATCTCCATACGCTTAGAATTTAGACAGATTGTAAATATAATGGCCCACAATTTCTGCTCCGATATTGTCTACTTATTACCAAACCCAATTACCATAGGATAACTGATACACACATCCAGCTATACAAACTGCGCTACTGTCTGTTTGTAGGAATAGGTCTTGTTTATTAAAAGTTGACACAAAGGCTTAGTTTATTCGCCGTTCCTTGCTATAAATTTTCGAAAATAATAGCTATCTGAAAATACTGTCTTATAACTCATCAAAACTAAAGATAATAAAACTTTATGATCATTCCAATTTATTTATCGTCAATATTTATATTCTTGTATTTCGCTTGCAATGTTATTCGTTCATCTCATCATTATATTTAATCAAATTAATTTTATTTATTTATTTATTTTTTCCACATTATATTCGTCTTTCATTTTTTTTTCTCACCTTCATGTAATAACGTCTTTCATTCGTACAAAAAAATCTAAACTAAGTATAAACTAACCTAAGTAACTTCTAAAAACGAACACGTGTCTCTACCTGAACTTCACCGGCTAAGATAAGATAGTACTTCGTCATGACTCACAAACTTTTCCGCTGTCGATTGTTTTACCTATGTCCCTATATAAACCAACCAACTAATGGGACTTAATTGTTGGGCACCTTTGAGTTTGCCGACTGATTGTTTTCTAAATTAGGGTTTTTTTTCCCTATATTGCTGCTCGCAGCTGCAGAGTTGTTAAATTCCTGAGTAGATTTAACCCATTTAATTGCTGGAAAATTGAAGCCACCATTGCTTCGATTATAGCCTCCACGATATGAATTTCCACGACCGCGACCTCTACCTTTATTTAAATATGACCCGCGTCCGCGCGTACTCGCTTGAATCGCAGCGCTAACAGGAAATTCCGTGTGAACGTTATTCCTGCCTCTCCATGAACCCTGTCCTAAACCTCGACCTCGTCTAAAATAATTGTTATCAACTATTTTAGACCTACTTACTACATTTGATTCGATTTCTCTAAGAAATTCAGCACCCATATTGATTGTACGAGGCCCCTGTCTTGCAAACCATAGACCTTGCACTTGTTCAGGATAATGCCGCATAACAAAATTTACTACTTCAGATTCACTCATCGAAATGGTAAAATACCTAAAGTCACTTAATTGTTGAGAAAAGTGTTCACTCATCTTAAGACCTTGTTCTTCATCCCAATATGTATTCATTAACCTAAACTTTTCGGCTTCCTGCTGTGTTTGACCCCAGAAAACCCTAATAAAGTCCTTTTCAAAACCTTCAAATGAATTCCAATTATCGCTATAGATTTCTATGGAATTATATGCAGACCCTTTAATACAATCTAAAGCTATATCGCAAGCTCTATCTTCTCCACAAATACTTCGTATGTACTTTTTCAACTTACATAGGAACCGCATAGGGTTTGCACTAGCACCATTATTGCACCTGAAAATAGGCTTCTCTACCTCAGACTTGAGAACAAAGATATTTCCGCCGATTACGCTTCCATTACCTAAACTACCAGTGTCTGGAGTGGTTCGCCCTACTGAATCACTTTGGCCTAACCCGTTATCTGCTAATAAAGGTGAATTACTTAAGGAACGTTGCCTATTTGTCTCAGCTAATAAAATTCTAGCAAAGTCATCTAGATTTTCGCGGAATACCTGCTTAATCGTATCAACAATAGAATTCTGTAAATCTACATCTTGTGGTTGACCTTGATTTGTTAAATTTTCATTAATGCGCCGTTTACGACCTCGTGATCTTGTGTTTTGGGACATGTTGACGTATTTGTATGAGAATGCAAATAAAAACACCAATTATAATTTATTCTAATATTGAAGACTAAGATCCCTCCTAGTTTATTAGGACTTTACTTGTATTCTGTTGAATTCAAATTGTTAGAATACTGTAATATATAAATCAAATTATATCTATTTCCTACTAATAAGGAAAATATATTTATCATCAATAAATTTATTAATATATTAAGCTTAAGCTCAGTTAATACGTTTGATTAATCTGAGTATTATTCATCTGTTGTGATCGTCTGACTAATAATTTGAAAATAAAAATATCTACGTTGTGTTTTTTTTTTTTTTTATAATATAAAATCTAAGTAGTAAACCAAATAATTTTATCCAGTTGCTAATTCAAAGAAGTAGCAGATACTGAATCCTGGGCCACGTCACCACGTGTAACGGTTACCCCTGGGGTCCGTATTTTATTTTCTAAAAAATGCTATTTTGCCAAATAGGTATGATAATATTTTCTCGCAAAGCTAGGGTGTTTGAACACGTCGCCTCGTGTTCCTGGGGCTTGGCCAAACCCCGTACTGGAGACGTTACGAAATAATTACATCAAAGCCCTCTTCAATGACATAAATGCTCATATATTGCTCTAGAACAACTGATTAATTGACACAGCCTTTATCGTATGACAATAGACTATCTTTGATTGACACGTCTGTTGCTCATACATTTAAATATCTCAATAATCTGATAAATAGTAATATTGTGAACTAATAATGAAGTTAGGATTGTCAATGAATCAGGTTCAAATAAAGGCTTGTAAGCCTATTGATTGGTACTGTTTTCAGACCATATAAATTGTACTCGATAGAGTAACAGGTATGATATGGGGTCACTTACCTGCAGATAGTGCCCCGCCCATTAATATGTGATCTTTGAGATAATATAATCTCTGAATACCAACTTTATTATAATTATTATTTTTTTGTACTATTAGTAATAAGAAGGTGCGCACCGTTGGTATTCAATAAATGTATATACGTTCCATTGTATGGAGCGATTGCTAGCTAGTCTTTTGGGCTAATACCTTTATTATTCTTTTATTTGAGCCGTATACAAATATTGATGTTATTGGCAAATTAATTAAATTCTTTGTAGAATCCTCACCTTTTTGGTGTAGAATTCTGCCCTGAGAAATAGATTTAATATTATATTTCTTCAAGTCTTGAATGGACAAGTAAAAGACAATTAAATTTTAGTAATAGCAAAGAGTTTAATTTAAGATACTAGTTTAATAATTATCAGGGTCTTAGCCTATTTTAAACTAATAGAAACTATTTCATACCTTATGGCTTAGGATGATGATAGCATTTTTATTATGAAAGGAATTGTTAATTGATCAATTAAATAGTGAACATGTCCTAATTAGAGGAATGGTGATTTAAAAGACTCAAGAGAAATAAATGGTGTTTATATTCTGATTCTCACACACAATTTAGGAAAATAATAAACAGATCTTAAACGATAAATATACACACAGACAATCTTAATTCTAGCTGAAATAAAATCACAGCATTATTATGGTTTTAATTGTGTCTCCGCCACTATATTTCATTAGATATCCGAATTTAAGATTGGTGTAAATGTCGAATTTCTATTGAAATAGGACCCTTAGACCTCGGGCTGCCGAATATTCAGAATGAATATTCAGTCCCTACCAGACACATATTTTTAGTTATACTTTAATTAGCTTAAAAGCTTTCAGGAAATCAAAACAATAAAAGGGAAAATGGAACTAAAACTGAGAATATTATTTACATGAATCAGGCAAAGCCTTCAAGATCAGTTTTAGTTCGGTAAAATTAAGTGTTTCGTAAAGGTTTGTAATTTACTTATTTTCTTTCTATATTTGCAACCAAACCTTGACAAAACTGAAAACTTATTTTCTAGGACTTGCCAATATACAGCACACTCCTAACCCCAATTCAATTCTAAGCATATATCGACCCAACAAAAGCAAAATATTTAAATCTCCCACAAAAAGTAATTATTACGTCTCACTGCAAACACGTCTAAACGAACACACTGCGATACGATGAATGTCTTTTCTTCTTTTCACCATCGCATCATTTTTCATCCCCGTGATCAACCCTCGATTATGCGCCAACGCACCGTCCATTTCATTGGCTCATCCGTCGAAAGGGCGTCTCTCTCATAACCATGAAACAAAACATATTTGTTTTAGCAATGTGTAAAAGGAACAGAGAATAGCTTTATCCTCGTTGTAAAATTCTGGAATTTTTCGTAATAACTTACAATGTTTTTACGTCTATGTCCGATAACACAAGGTCACAAGTGGTTAACAGATGTGAGTTTTAAGAGTTCTACGAAACCTCGGTCCGTCAATAAATTAGTTTCATTTCTAAGACAACACTTCTTAATTTTTTTACTCATGATTCTTAGAAGGCAGACGCATAAAAAAAAGGATCGTTCAAATTTATGCTTTCTAAACCATTAAAGTATTTTTGTGAATTAATACCCTCTCAAAACGACAAATCACATGGATAAAAGTGAGGTCAACAAGTATTACCAAAAATCGAAAAGAGCAATCATTCGATTTAACAACCTTTATTTTTAATTAAATGTTTAATTTGACCACTGGCATCTTTGCCCTTAACATGTTAAACCGAAAGGGACGGATGAAAGGAAATGGGATGTTGCGGAAATGGGGATGTTGGGATGTCAACACTGAAGGACAAAATAAGAAAGGGACATAAAATGAGAAGTGTGAAAGCGACATTCACCAAAAAAATATTTAGGGCATAATGGTACGCTAATGTCGGTATATTATTTAGCTAAGGATGTAATACAAAGACTTTAGTTAAAATAGGATATAATCAAGATTGAAATGGAAATCCATCGTTCAGCAGTGCACGCAAATATGCTTAGATAGAAGATGAAGAAGAATAAAAAGTATGTATGTAGTTCTGTCTATATGTATACTAGCTGTTGCCCGCGGCTTCGCCCGCTTGAGTTTCGCTTAGATGAAAAATCTTTGTGAAAAATATGGTATAGTGTAGTAGCTGGTCTCTTGGAGTTATTTATCAGATGTTCCAGATCTTCAATTTTTATACGTCAGCAGAAAATGCTCATCAGGTTGAACGACTTTTAATAAGGCGCCATTTCCATATATGTTATAGTGTAGCTGGTCTCTTGCAGTTCTTCATCAGATGTTTCAGATCTTCAATTTTTATACGTCATCAGAAAAGGCTCATCAGGTTGAACGACTTTTGTTAAGGCACTATTTCCATATTTCTTATAGTTTAACTGTTCTGTTTTGGTTCTTCATCAGGTGTTCTAGTTTTCAAAATAAATTATAGCCTAAATGTTTCCCAGGCTTATTAAGCCTGCTAGGTATAGGTACAACAAAAAAAGTTTCATTCAAATCGGTACAACGGAACTTAAAGAAGCTTGTTGATGAATCAATGTGAACAAATATCTGGTTTCTTTTGTTTTGAATAAATAAAAAAAAGTTCTTCTTATTTAAATAAATTATTAATATCGCAGAGCGACATGGACAAATACCAAACATTATGCTGAAAAATGTAGACCAAAATCACAGTTCATACAAGAAAATATTTTCCAAGCTTCAATTACGTTTGGGTCCATCATATCCGGTGTGGTCGCTATTAGGCGAACTTTGTCCCCATTTGCTCCGAGGGTCCCACTGTTAATTTAAATTTAATGTAATTTGGTGACAGTTGTTATTTCATTTGCATAGTTTTCTATCTCAAAAATAATCTCTGGGTTATATACTTTACTGCATATTTAAACAATCTTCGATCAATCGGTTGCCATTGGGTTTTGGATCACGTCAAATAGGGTAAATCAGCGAAGACAAAAATACAAAAGTCCGAAAAATAACAAGAGAGGCATGCAAACACATTTTATTTTTTAAATAAGTACTTTATTTGTATCATTCCAAGTTCCTAAAAAAATATTGTTCCTAACGTTTATTTTTAAGCTACCTACCTATTTAAGTACATAAATAATTTTCTCAGAAAAAGTAATAATCAGTTTGTCGGATCCTATAATACCTAGAGGAAGCCATGGGATCCTATTTCATTAACCGGAAAATACTGAGTCAATAGAGTATTTTTAGTATCAAGGGTGAATAGAAATCTATGTCAGTACCCGGTAACAACGGTAGTTTGTATTAACAAGGCTGCCCTGCGCGCCATCTATCAAAGTAACAAGAAACTACATTATTCATCAACACTGCAGACCGGAGCAGCCACAATAAATATCCATATTCATGATAGTATATGTTTTTAAATCTAGGGACTTTTAGGAAAGAAATAATTGAGGAAATTTCGAACTGAGCAAATAACAATATTACTATAGACATCGAAATATAAAAATGATAATTCAAAAATCCGGCGACTCGGACCGCGGGTCGAGTAAGCCTTGGTCCCAGTCGCCGGAATCCTCACGACCTCTCTGTCAAGAGTGAACGACTAATAATAAGAAGAAGAATTCTAAATTTTGAGGCAACAATAAAATTACGCGCCTTCGCTACTTCTGTTTTTTTTTTATAGAATAGTAGGCAAACGAGCATGCGGGTTGCCTGATGGTAAGCAATCACCGCAGTCCATAGACACCAATGACCTTAAGAAGGTCACTGATGCGTTGCCAACTTTTTGAGAAAGCGATAGGCTCTTTTCTTTGTGTTCAAAATTAGCAAAGAGTTGTTCAAAATGAGACAAAGAATGAAAGAAACTGACTCGTGATCCCAACCTACTAATATAATACCCTAGTATACCATATATTAGGGTATTATATAATCTGTGTCTCAACTGTAGGTACTACGTACTACGCTACGCAAGAAGCGGTGATTACGTACATCGTGTCACCAGAAGAATTTTCTAGATAATTGCGTATTTTTTGACGTTGATATTATAAATCGCTGTGATATTTTATTAGAACCCGCATTAATATAAGTGAAGCGGACACATGTGTTAAATTAAATAAATTACAGATATGGCATTACTTTAGTGAATTAACATGATCTCAGAATTAGATTAGATTTTATCTTAAAAATCAACTTTTTTGTATAAAATATAATATGTTTGCTCTCGACCACAATCTTGCCCGAGGACAGAGATGAGGTCTACGATGTAGCGAGCTTACCCAGAAGCAGCCTATTCACTCTGGTTTCGAAGAGAGTCAGGTTGTATGTACTCGGGAATACAGACGCAGGCAGGGAGTTCCATTTTTAGGGTTTCGTACCTCAAAAGGCAAAAACGGACCCCTTATAAGATCACTTTGTTGTCCGTCTGTCTGTCAAAGTTTTTTTTTTCTCAGGAACGCTTAAAGGTATCAATACACTCGGATCCATAGTTTCTTTCAGCATAAAATAATCAAAATTATACGTCAACGCGATCAAGAGATATTACCGTAAATGTTGCTATTTTTCGCATATTTTGCGATTTCAGGCAGCAATCAAAACCTGTGGGGTACTTCCCGTTGACCTAAAATTATAAACTTGTTAGACCAACAGTTAGTTACAGGAATAAATCTGAAAGTCGTAAATATGTTCTTGGAAGTCTAAAAAAAGCGTAACAAACTTATTTTTAAGCTGGATTCAGTATGAATCTTAGGGATCGAACTGCAAGTTAAGTTTGTTTTTGAAACTGGTTGGTTTTTTAGTTAGAGCTATAATATGTGAAGCGTTGCGTGTACGGAACCCTCGGTGCGCGAGTTTGACTCGCACTTGATCGGTTTTTTTGCGCTGATGTTGACAATAAGCGCTTCGTGCGTACGGGGGGAATATCAACCAAGAAGGGATGATAGCCGCCCGCAGTGCGTCTGGATGTCCGATTAAAAAAGGGGCAGGCAGTATGAGCTGATGCTGCTCATGAGCACACTCCCCGAAGTACAATCGGTAGACTTATAATAAAGAAAACATTGATGTAAACTTTAGTAAGTTACCCGACGTTTTGTTACGTATCCCACAATATGTATTGATTTGAAATAATAATTATTTTTTTACAAACAAAAACCCTACTCCAAAAAGAATTGCCTAAAATTTGAGATTAGTGTCAAATTTTTTATCTGAAATAACCATAAAAATCTACATTTACGTCAGCTAACGAAACGTCGTCACCCAAACGAGAATAAGCCAAAACTATGCCATACTTTAAGTTATCGAAACGTCGTCGCCCAAAAATGAATAAGCCAAAACTATGCCATACTTCAAGTTATTTTCTTTTTATTTTATTCTTGGAGGACTCAACCAACACGAGCATTACCCTAGCTATCCATCCACATGATCTTTATTTAGTGACACAAGCTTCAGCGCGCGTGACACTTGACAGCGAATATTACTTTATATTACTTCCGTGCGCCTACTCGCGGGATTTATCGGATTTCACAAGTGTATGGTAAATATATTTTGTCGTGTCACGTGTTCTGTCATTCTATATTTACACAAGTATTCTCTTTTGTTTATTCATTGATTTAGATTTCTGGTTGTCATCAATTGTTTTCACAAACTCTTTGAACATTAGTTGTCTTTTTATAAGACATAAAGGACTTCGTTCAAACGTGTATGGGACTTAACTTACTGCGGACAGTTCGTTCAATAAATAATAGTATTATCATTCACCATAATAAATGTCAAATAGATTTTGCCGGAATATATCTTGGAGTATGAATATCTGTAATTAAAATATACCATTAAGTAAGTATTGTTTGCGTTTCCGTTATTAAAATCAAAGATGTCGGCCTTCACGTCTGTTCTGGGATGCCATTATCTAAAATAATATCACATTTAAGTAGTATATTTTTATTCTTTGATGAAAGATTGGATTAATTAAGTATTTTTAGCATACTATGTTAGTTTTATATTAAGTACATGCATATCATTTCAACATATTTATATTTTTAGAATGAATTATTTATTTTAATTTTTAGCTTAAATACTTAATTCAATATTGCATTTTTCTTTACCTGGTAACACTCGATTCTTGAGCGCGGCTTTATTTTGACGTTGACAATTGTTGACAAGTATCCAAGTGTCAATGTCGACCGAAGACAACATGTCAACGTCAAAATAAAGCCGCGCTAAAGAATCGAGTGTTACCAGGTAAAAAATGCAATATTGAATTACTTAAGTAAAAATTAAAATAAATACATAATTCTTCATTCAAAAATATAAATATGAAATGATATGAGTATACTTAATACATAAAACTAACATATTATGCTAAAAAATTACCTAATTAATCCAGTCTTTCATCAAAGAATAAAAAATAAACTCCTTAAATGTAATATTATTTTAGTGAAGCGCCCTGGAACGAAGGTGATACGAAGGGGATTTTTTCGCGGTGAACGCACAAACTTGTGTTTTTTTGGGGTTAAATTGGACCAAGTTGCAGTGACCCCAATTTGAAACCTGGTGTAATGAAGTTTCAACCTCAGACACAAGTTTCGCTCGACACTCGGAGACGCGCGCCTTTTCTTAGATTTAAATTTATGTCTTTTCATAAGACATAAATTTAAATCTAAGAAGTATTGAGGGTAATCGTATTTAGTATTTCCACTAACTAGTTAGCGCTACTTGCTAGGGATATCTGTCAGATGGATTTGACAACAAATGACAACGTAAAAGTCCTATCAAATGATATAAATAATTATTTTGTAATTCAGTGCACTACAGGACCACGCGAGATTTTCGGTATAAAAAGTACCCTATATTATTATTCCAGGATTCAACAAAAAAAAAAAAGAAATGCGTTCAAACAAAGATTAAGAAAAAAAAAGTAATCAAAGAAACTTTAAGACTACCTAGGGAATAATTAAGACTTTCTTATTACATTCATGGACTGAAAAGATCGTTGAAGTTATAAAAATAAAACTAGCACTGGTTATTTAACATAATTAAATTCCACACAGGAAATTTAAGGCTGTTCTCCATGAAAGTAGCGCGATTTAGCACATATCCCGAGAAACTACACTTTTAATTAGGTAAGTAACATTTGAAGCACGTCATTTAGGTGCGTATATCAATAGATTTTCTTATAGGTATTACTTACTACTTTCTAGAAAAATTAACTTATTAAATGCAAGTTGGCATAAAATTATTTAAGTAGTACCTATATAAATTTACATTTACAATGATGATATAATATGCCAACAAGATTAATGAATAAACAAAAATGAAATAAAAAAATTATTTTACTTAAATTTATTTGTTAATTGAACGATTGTAAAGTTGAAAAATGTAATTAAATTGAAGCTAACTGAAATTAATGCTAAATGGATCAAACTATTTCCATCTACAAAAGATCGTTTTTGTCTAACGTAGGGGTATATAATAATATGTAGTAAACAATAGACATCATTTAAGTATTAAAATAAAATATTTGTTAATATGCGTAGCGTATTTCTTTCTTTCCGTCCATTTTTTTGTCGATTCTTTTGCTACGCACACATTCTACCTTTATAGTATCGCCACAGGGAGGGCGCTTCATAGAAACGGGGCGTCAATTGTTTGTTGTACCTACAACTACTACAAATGAAACTGTACATCCGTGAACACGTCAGTAACACGTCAATGTGTGCGTTTTCATAGTCATAGTGTCCCAATCCGCAAAAGAACAGAGTAGAAGTGCGGGGATGCCATATTGCGGGAGGGGCAGGGAGTTTCCTTTCTGTACGTAGTGTGGTATCGCCTCCACTGCTTAGCTTCATTTTATGGATGACTAACCTGTTGACGTAACCACAGCCTTGCCCCAGTGCGCTGTTTCATCCTACATCACAGACATAAATCCCCAGCTTCGTATTTGACCATATTCCAGTGTTGCCAGTTTTACTAAGAATTTCACTTAATTTATATAAAACGATTCACTTATTCCTAAACTACCTTTTGAGAGACAGATTAGTATTTTTGTAGATTGATTTTGTACGAGCGAAAAATACTCCTATCACGTTGCGTTGAAGCGATGTAATTCTGAGTCCGTATGTATAACAAGTTCAGGAGGTGTAAAACGGTCACTTTGATGAACATCCTAACTATTTAAAAATGAACCTTAAAATACTACTCACAAGGGTCCTTTTTTAATATTTCCTGGCCGTTTTAGACCCCCAGTGTGCTCTAAATACAATCGAAATTTCAAATAACCGCAAAACTCGCCTGGGATATGCGGACAGTGGGCTGATATTAAAATTTGCACGTCTCATTTAGAATTCGGGGAATTTGCATTTGGAGGCTAACACATTTGAAAACAGTATTGAGCTTTTATTACAATAAAAATTAAATTTTATGCCTGCTCCAATGAGAATACGATATGTGTATTTGTTAATTTCAGTATCAAATATACAAACACAAACAGGTGTGGGTTCGCCACACCTGTATGTGTTAGTACGTGATACTGAAATTAACAAATACACATATAAAGGTATGATTTGAACCTGAAATCTTTTGAGAATAGGAACTCAACTTCACTACCTTCTAATTGAGTTGCAGGTAGACATTTAAAAAAATATAGTACCTAAGATTATGAAACCAGGTTTAAATATCAAAATCGTATACCTATCTAACTAAAAAATATACATTGAGCAAAAGTTTACATAAACAACGTAATAAGACAAATTAATCTGAAATTAAAATGAGCATGCAACAAAAGAGCAACCGTAAAATAACTTCTTTAAACGCTTAAATTAAGATGAAACGCCACTTCACTCGTGAACATAGTACAAACGAGATTCTCTCACATTTTGTCATGCATTGTTCCTCAGTATGTACAAATTAATTCCCACCACAGATGACAAAACGGCTGGAATATTTGAAAACGTCCGCTTTTAATCCTTTGTTTAATAAGAGCCCGGCTTAAATGATTTGATTAGAGTAGTAGAATGTTTAACAATACAGTTAACTACTCTGAAGGTAGAGGGTTTATCTTTCGTCAAGTCAAGATACACAAATAACGAATGACCCAGGCTTAGTCAAAATTACATTTATTCTTAGCGAAGCGATACGATATCTAAATTTGGGCTTGGCTGAAGCGATTAGATTAGAGTGGTAGAATGTTTAACAATACAGTCAACTATTCAGAAGGGGTCTTTCTCCCGCCAGGTTATTTGTTTAGTCGTATGGCATGCATGTGTCCAGAGTCGCTTATCGTAATATTAAAAAAGAAGGTCAAGATAGACAAAGAACGAATAATAGGCCCAGGCTAAGCCAAAATTACATTTATTCGTAGCTATACGATATCTAAATTCGTAATCGTTTCTACAGATAACAAAAACAATTTTCTTCCGTCATCAAAGCGACAGCTAACGCCAAAATCTGGGTCGTAATTGTGGAGTCTATCGTTGAGTTAATATTTTGTTTTAATGTCTCTTTTGGTTCTCTTTGTTTCCTATTTAGGAGATGTGCTCTTATCCAGACTGGAAGCTGGTTGTGGTCTTTTGTAACTACCACAAATGTGTTTCAGATTGATAAAACAACTCACGAAGCACGAATAAAACTCAAACCAGGAAACTATCAGCCACAGGCACCACCCACCACAGGCAAATATTTTAAACACTGAATCACCACTGAAAAACTCGATCTATGTGATTTACATACATACCTACATACGTACTCTGTGATACATACATATTCTCTCTTGCTTCCTACACTCATCACTCTCTTCATACATGCTCTCCGGTTATGGGTGCTCCTAATATCTCCCTTTTTAAGGAGGTCCGCAATCTGGTTGGAGTGCGTTCTTCGAGGTCGACCTTGACCAACTCTTCCATTCACCTCTGCATTATAAATACCTTTCGTCAATCTCTTTTCAACATGCCCAAACCATCTTAACATTCCTTTTTCAATTTTAGTTACTACATCCACTATGTGATTTATATCAAAATATATATAATTCTTCCGTCACTGACTGACTGAGTGACTGTGAGTGACAGACAACGCACAGCCAAAACTACTGGGCGTAGGAAACTGAAATTTGGCATGTAGGTTCCTTAGGGAATGTCCCCTACATTAAGAGAGGATTTCCCGAAATTCCCAAAATACCAAAGTCCTGGGCCCACGCTAGTATTGGACTAAAACTGAATGTTTCGTAAGAGTCAACTTTCAGCCGGGCAGTTTCCCAATTCTGCTTTCCATATTCCGCCGCCGCCTGGTTTAATCCGCTACATTGTCAACTTTTATTAAAGTTTACACGTGTTGGTCGAATTCATTTATAATTAAATAGTTGGTATTATTTGGAAACGTGTCCGTTGGGAAAGTTGGTCGTGATTTATCTGTTTAAAGTCCGCAGTAATGATTTAAATATTTTGAGCTAGTATGCTGACAAAATGTGCTTTACATTTATGTAAGAATTGTTTTGTTAAATTAATTGATTTGTATCTATTAATGAAATAAACGTAATTAATAATGTTAATAAATTATTAATAAATTAATAAATTATTTTAAAACAGAAAAGAGGCTTTTGATTATTTGAAAAACCGTTACCACAAGTAAGGTCAGTTATGGCAAGAAAAATCTGATGCAAGTAAAGTTAAGATTCAGATTGAAGTATTCCCAAATCATCTCGATATCCCAAAATTACAAAGAAAAAATCTCAGCTTTAATGCAGATGTATTATAAAATAGCTTCTACTAAGTATGAAACATAAAACATCGCATGGTGTGAAAAAACATTTTACATTTTTAGCTCACAATTCTCAAAACTGGGTCTCCGTACTTTGACGTCATTAAAAATAATGCCAGTCCTGAAAATATAACTTAAGTACGACATTCGAGCGCAATTGTTTGTTTTTCTGCGTCCCTGTGGTATTTTTCATTTAAACTCGCCATGTATAAAATAACGAAGGAACTGAAAGTTATTACATCAAGACTAGACTATACTACCTATACTTACCGTATAAATGCCATAAAAAGGGAATAAATATTGATTGACTTAAGTTTGGAACGAACGTTCGTTAACTTATATGAGATACTTATAAAAATGTTTTAAATAATAACGTTTCATGGTTGTGACAAATTTGATAATATGTTGTTTATCTCCACAACAGTATTCCCAAACAACTCTTCAAATATTATATTATACACGTTTCATTTATTTACCTCTCTCTCTCTCCCTCTCAGCCAAAAAACGTCCACTGCTGGATAAAGGACAAGCTGCTTTATTTACCTACCGCATTAAAATTCATTTCGAGTGGCTAGGTTAATATTTTCACTCTGCTTTATAAAAGTTTTTATTATACCTATCTATAAAACGTCTAAACGATAGTGAAAACTGCATCTAAATTCTATTTCTCTTTAGTCGTATTTCCTCATGACTGAGATTCTTGGTCATTATATGGAACAAAACACACACAACGACTCTCTTGGCAATTTTAATGGAGTGGTTTGCCATTGCCTTCTCCATTTCACATACTAGTTGATAATCATCAACCAGAGTGCAGGTTTCCTCACGATGTTTTTCTTCACCGGAAATTATCTAAATTAGTTGCGTTATTTAAAAGATCTAAGCTTATAATCGCGGAAAGCGACTTTATCCAAAACTCAATATTTTGTTCGCTAAGTGAGGGCCGACATTTAGTGGCCCCGAGTAACCCCCTAAACGACCTTTCCGCCCACCCCTTTCTAACTTTTTAAGAAGCTTTACCGCCACGCTTCCGAACAAAAGCTCGGATCCGTTATTTTTTATATCCAATCGTTTTATTGCCTACAATAATTGGCTGTGTAATCAAATGATCAAGGACAAACAAAAACGATTAAGCTATTTTGGTATCTTCGATATTGTGATAAAAGAGTTGTGATTTTGTATTTTTATCTTGTAAATTTCTGGTCCTTTTATCATTTTTTGGGTACTTATTTTTATTATCCGTTGCACTGCCTGCCTATTAGTACCGTCTGAGTAACAGTAGGTTACCTCCATAACAGACTCAATCAACCAATATTTGTAGCTTTTATACAAAGTATGTATGATTTTTTAAACTTTTTCCAGTCAACATCAACCTTAGAAGTTTCTGTTTTGCTTTATGGGAGTTCTCATAAACAAATTGAAGGGCTGATTATCCTTATCTTAACTAATATTATAAATGCGAAATTAAGTTTGTTACCTCATCACGCTTTATCTACTGAACCAATCTTCGTGAAATTTCGCATAAACGTTGTTAGAAGCACAGAGAAGTATATAAGGTACTTTTCATCCCGAGAAAAAGCACTGTTCCTGTGGGAAATACACGCGGGAGAAGCCGCGAGCAAAAGCTAGTACTTCTATATAGCCTTCCTAATTAAAAAAACCAAAGGATACTGGTTGATCAACAATCTTTAAAAAATTGAGTGCTATTGAATGAAAATAATATGGATTCAAATTGGTTGTTAATACGGAACATTAATTAATATAGAAGAATATTACTTTCTCTAAATCTGTTTTCACATTAATTAATGTCATGCACATTGAACGATTTTCCAAAATCTATTGTTTAACTTGCTCTTATATATTTTCTGAATAATTTACACATTCACCCAGCTGAAATATAAATAATACATATATTATCAGAGCTGTGAATATGGAAAATTAATAAATAAAATAAATAATGGGGAAAATGGATGAAAATTGAAAATCACGCGGGCTAAGCCGAAGCCAAATCCTAAAACTTCAATAAACTTCTAGTTCTTGTAAAAAAAGGATAAGCTATACATATAAAGGGTAAATTTACATCTCAAACTTGAAATACATACTTAGATGAAAAAAAGGTAGTGTCATGGGACGCCCGGCAGATGTAAAAACATCTGAGCATCAAACATCTGAGCATCGATGGCACGATGATCACACCATTTTCCGTCACGAGATTCGATTTTACTTCCAAGCTGCGCCAATACATCTAATTGCCGCGTCTTGGCTGTATAATCCACACACAGATGGATAATTTTTTGAAAATCATCCATTCGAGTTTTCTGCCTTTTAGTCTAAATCAATCCAGCACATTATTGTATATTAGGGCAAAGTATATGCTCCTAAAAAAGAAACACTTTTTCCCCACTTCCAACCAACCTTAACAACACAAAAACCTTCTTAAGAGTCTAATAAAGTAGGAATATATAAGGCAAACAAATAACCTCCTCATTTTTATCATGCCATTAAGGTTTCTACACATATTTACGGTTAAAATGAACAAGAGTTACCTTTCGTGGGCGGGGAATCGAAGGTTCAGGGCCAAGTGAGGAGATCGAAGCGTCGAAAATACTTTTGGAATTATTATTGAGCCACTGGGCTGGCTTTTAATGACTTGGCAGTAGACGCTTTTATGACACATTATTTTTTATCAAATAGCGAAGAAATAAGAAATTATTCATGTAGTAATCTATAAATCTTTTTTTCATTGGGTGAAAACATTGAATTCGGAATAATATAACGCAACTAGAGCAGGAATCTGCTGTAATTTATATGACATTGATATCACTATGACGCTCCCAAAAATAAGTGTAGGTATACAGCAATAATTAATAATAATTTGTAAATTCAAGCGGAAATTCGATTGGACTGCGTTTTTTTTAAATGTTTCAGGATTCTAAAAAGATGCTAAAGAGCATCTAGGCTTTTGTAAGGCGTCGCGCGTTGTCCAAAATAAAATAAGCGTTGTCGATAAAATCGCACACCGCGCTACCTTATCGACGCCGCTTATTCTAATTTGGGTTATATTATTTTGTGGAGATAGAAAATACAAATGAACAAAACTCAGAACAAAACTTTAAAACATAAATCGTCTATGAATTACACCACAACTTAAAGGTCTTTGTAGAATAAGCGAACTGATTACCACATTGAAAGGAGAATCGTGTTTTGGTACACGACCTATACTAAAGCTGGCTTGAAGGATGTGTTCGGTCCATTTCTTAGCCCTCAATGAATTAAAAGCCTTAAACCCTCTGAGAAGGAACTTAGGGTCTTACATATTGACAGAATTCTGGGCCTTTGTAGGGGTCTGTATTGATTTGAATTTAGGATTAGTGGAGTAATGTGGGTTGAATGGATTTCGAGTTGAGTCGAAAAGGGAAATCAAGTTAACATGCATTTCTATTTGTGTACTATATACCTGTTTTCATTACTATACCTTTAACTCTTTTTTTTAAACAAATACTATAAATAGGAGAAGACCAAAGTTGATTATATACTATATACATAGTAAAAAGGGAGTGTTGAGTTAAATTGCGGGTAACAGAATTAAATGGAAGGAATTGACATTCTGTGCCGACCCCAAATAAATGGGAATATGATCCATATATTTTTGATATATTTAAATTTCTTCAGTTCTACATACGTGTGACCTTTCAGTCTATAAATAAAACCTAAATCTCCATTATCATCTATTTTGTTATATTTTTGTAACTAATCTTGGTACACATCAATTCAACCTTACATTTTCATAGCCAGTCCGTAAAACTGAGTAAGTACATGCAGTGTCGCTTTTCAAAAGCCGGTCAACGCCACCCTATCAAAGTATCACAAGGCCAACAGCTAAACAGAAGGTTGAGCACTTCAAGTCTACCTGGGCTCTGTGGTCTCAAGCGATGGAACGATTGACGCCGATATAACCCACCGCATTAACACCGCAGGTGGATAGAAATGGCGAGAACTATCGAGTGTAAGCTATGTGACAACAGAAGAAGTCAGTAAAAGCTCGTCAAAAGGGAAGTGATCTCACAAGTACTGGGGTCCGGCCAGCGCTTACCTATGGTGCTGGAATGCTGGCCCATAAAAAAGTCCATACCACCAAGTTGCACACGACCGAAAATGCAGATGCTGACGATGGGCGGTCAGTCAAATCTTAGACAAGGTCCTAAACAAGCACGATTAGAAGCGAATTTCAGAGGTCACGCCCATCGAAAGACTAAGCTATCTGAAACGCGTCTACGCTGGTATGGGTAAGGCCAGAACATCATCATGACAAACACGTGATGAGAAGGCCAGAACATCACATGACCAGAAAAGTCCTCAACATAGACGCCAGTAGAAGAAAACCAGGTCGACCCATTCAAACCTGGATGTCCGTTATAAACAA
>CM031581.1:16486907-16546896 GCA_018467065.1 Ephestia elutella
CCGTGTGGCGTGCATTGGAGGAGGCTTATGTCCTGCAGTGGACGAAATGAGCCGCAGAAGAAGAAGAAGATGTCAATATTCTGTATCTTTTAGACTGTGACACAAAAAAAACTTTAAACAAAACATTTCTTTCTATTTAGGTATTAAATCCTAATCCTAACTAATATTATAAATGCGAAGGTAAGTTTCTTTGTTAGTTTGTTTGTTACCTCTTCACGCTTTATCTACTGAACCAATCTTTCTGAAATTTCGCATACACATAGCTGGAAGTACGGAGAAAGACATAGGGTATCTTTCATCCCGAGAAAAAGCACTGTTCCCGTGGGAAATTCACGCGGGCGAAAGCTATTTAATAATAATAAAAATCAGAGGAAATTAAAAAATTCAGGGCGCGTTGAAGTCGCTCGCGAATTAAACTACAAATACAGAAAGCTTTTATTATGTAGCCTGTTACTTATTTGAAACCTACAATTGAGATATGGCGGCGCTTCCGCTACGATTATTGGGTGCTATATTGACTCCCCCACCTAGTCATTTCCGCCCAAACAAGATGGCGCCACCGGCAGTCAACGTCGGTTGCGTTCGCTCGAACGTGAATTCAGTTGGCGTTTGTTTTTCGTTGCGAACAGTCGGGTGCAAAACGACATTGTCGTTCGGAATTTAAATTTAGCATTTAAATTAAGTAAATTTAAATTGCAACTCAAAACAGTAAGTAAAATATTTTCTTAGAGATCTTACTGTTTGTTGGAAAATATTTCAACATTGTGCTTTCGTTTGCAGTTATGGATAACGGAACAGCGCAATGTAATAATGGCTCCCCCGTGGCGGGAACGAGTGGTGTGAGGAAGATTAACTACAAGCGGCCGCGGCGTCTGTACAGCAGCAGCGATGACGAAGGAGATGACGAAATATCTTTGTCGGTGCCGTCGCCAAAGCGTGTCTGTACGGAGAGTAATATAGCGGATCAAAGGTTAGACTACCTACAAAAACAGGTCAGTGAGCTTAAATATCTTCTTACGAGAAATTATAGCAGTGACCAACCTCGAAAGGAGGTTAGTTTTTTTGATGAGGATAAAGATGACAATATTTCTGTGTCGTCGACTTTACTAAAGCCTGCCTGCGATGATTTTCAATGGCAGGATGAAACAATTGCATCTGAATCTATAAAACGCGCTTCAGAGCCTAAAGTTAGATACTTGCGTAAGGTCCAGCACTTTGATAATACTGAGTGGAATAGCGTTCGCTATACGGACGTTCAGAAAAAATACTTAGCCACGCCAGGGTTCACTAACCTGACTTTGAATGATGAACTCTTAACTTTTGAGTCTAAATTTAATCACCTAAGATCTTTAGATCAAACGTTTGGCGCATTAACAAATATGCTCGTGGCTCAAAAAGAGGCTTTACAAACTGCTTTGCGAGATTTATTGACATGGAGTAGTGATGGGAATACCCAGCTCACGCACAATGCCCTTTCATCCAAGGTGCGCGAATTATTTTCTAACTCGTGTCCGTATATGGAGGTTTCCAAAGATATTTTGCAGATTGTCTGCGGCCGGCGAGCGAATATTATTGAGCATCGCCGGGATAATGCCTTGTCCGCCGTAAGTGACAAATACAATAAGGCTATTCTTAGAAAAATACCTCCGAGTGCTGAGTACTTGTTCCAGCCTAATGAGTTCAGCGACACAGTGGTTAAACTCGGAGGTGGTTCAAAAGTTTTTCGTAAAACTTATCTACCTGCCGAGGGTAGTCAAAGTTTACATAAAAATAAGAAGCCGAATTTGCCTGCCGAGGGCAACCAGGCTACACCCAGGCGGTCTACCGACCCTTCGGTGTCCTTTCGAGGTTATAAAAACCAGCAAGCTCCCGCTTCTGGAAAAGGCAAGTCTCTTGCAGGCAAACGAGGAGGTTCCACTGCCAAAAATAAGTCGTCACACCGATCCCGGGACGACTACCGAGACCGCCAAAGACAATGACTATCCGCCGAAGTTTCAAGCCGGGCAACTAGGCCACTTTCTACACATCTGGCAATCTATGGGAGCTCCTGCACACATATTAAAGATTTTGCAGGGATACCGAATCCCTTTTGTGGAAAATCCTCCACTGCTTGTCAATTACAAGGGTCAGCGTCAGTTGGTAACAACTCCTACCCTTCGTACCGAGATCAACCAGATGTTAGAAGATGCGGTCATAGAGAAGGCACCGCCCAATGCGGGATTCCTGTCAAACATGTTTCCGGTGAAAAAGGCAGACGGCTCTCAAAGGCCTGTTCTAAATCTCAAAGCCTTGAACGAATACCTGCAGGCAAAGAGGTTTCGATTGATCAATATGCATACAGTCCCGCACTTCCTGCAACACGGAGATTTTATGATGAAAATCGACATTCATCAGGCGTATTTTCACATACCAATCTCCGAATCCCACCGGAGGTTTCTAAGGTTCATTTTCGACGGCGTAACCTACCAAATGACCTGCCTCCCCTTCGGCCTCGCCTCTGCACCGAGAACTTTTGCAACCCTTTCCAACTGGGTGGCCCAAAAACTCAGGGAGCGGGGTATGCGAGTACTGGTGTACCTGGACGACTACCTCTTTGTGAATCAGTGCCCTCGTACCCTCCAGAGGCAAATGAACGAAGCCATAGAATTTATGACCAAAATTGGTTGGGTAATAAACCAGAAGAAAACTTCTTCGAAACCCTCACAATCTATAGAGTTTCTGGGTATAGTTTGGGACACCCGTTTAAACCTCAAGAGCCTCCCAATCAAGAAAACTTTGTCTCTGGAAAACCAGTTGCTCCAAGCTCAATGTTGGAGAAACCCGACGCTTTTAGAACTACAAAAGATGGTCGGTACCCTGCAATTTTCAAGCTTCGTAGTGAAAATGGGAGTCCTACATTTCCGGAACCTGCAATCATGTCTTCTCCAAGCTCTAAAAACGTCTATTGCAGTACCAATGACGAATTCAGCCAGGCAAGATGTAGATTGGTGGCTGGAGAACTTTCGCAATCCGAGCAAAATCTGGTCAGATCCTGTGACGTTCCACATCGCCACAGACGCCTCCGGCATCGGTTGGGGAGCGTATGTGAACGGCGAGCTGGTTCAAGGACAATGGACTTCCGAAGAACTTCGTTGCCACTCGAACTTGAAAGAGTTGCTGGCAATATACAGAGTCCTATCGATCGATTATGTCGCGGAAGCATGTCAAAACAAGACTCTCATGCTTCAGAGCGACAACAGGACGGCGTTAGCGTATTTGCGCAAACAAGGTGGAACGAAATCGATAGCACTCCTGGAGTTGACTCGATCAATATACGAGATAATCGAGAAACACAACATAGACCTGGTCACCAGCTTTCTACCGGGTCCCCTGAATGGCATAGCGGACGGACTGTCCAGGAACAAGATGGAACTTCCAGAGTGGCATCTTCTGCCCCATGCTTGTCAGCCGATTTTCAGCAAATGGGGGATACCGGACGTGGACCTGATGGCATCCAGGAAGGCTCACGTTGTAGACAACTATGTGACACTCGATCTGAGAGACTGTCAAGCGACTTACCACGACGCTTTCAGCCAAGTCTGGAAACACAGGTTAGCGTGGCTCTTTCCTCCACCTTGCCTGATGTACAAGGTACTTTCACAGCTAAATCTAGCTCAAGGGACGTTTATTGTAATCTGCCCGAGATGGAAAAACGTATTTTGGAGGTCCGACTTAAAGAAAAGAGCGTTGGGCCCCCCTTTCACCATAACCCGGTTGGAATCGAAGCTGATAGATACCAGGACCAATCACCCCCCTCCACGAGTCAGCGATCTTGTATTGGAGGCATGGAGATGTCGGGGTGGGACGATCTCCTAGGTAATTGGTCAGCATCTGAAATAGGTGTAATTGAATCTAGCTGGAGACCTAGTACGCTTAAGACATATAGACCAGCTTGGGCACGTTGGTTAAAATGGTGTAAGATGTCGGGAACCGATAATAAAAAGCCTGGTGGCCATGGTCTGGCCAAATATCTTATTTATTTACATTCAGAAGAAGGTCTTAGTTACAAAACTATTCTAGTACACAAATCGGTTGTTTCTTCTTTTTGTCAACCAGAGTTGGAGGTCAAACTGGGTTCTCATGTATTGGTTCGGCAAGCACTCAGAGGAATAGCGAACAAATGTGCGTCCAAAGATAAATTGAAGACACCTGTCTGGAATCCTCAAGTCGTGGTGGATTGGTTATCTAAGCATGGGCCTACATCTGAAACTTTATTCGAAGTATCTCGACGCTGTGCCACCCTGCTTTTATTGGCGTCAGGCAGAAGAGTCCACGACCTGACGCTATTATCTGTAAAAGAAGATAAATGCATTATTGAGGATGAGTCCATTACGTTTTGGCCGTTGTACGGGTCTAAGACTGATACAATTAAGCATAAACAATCCGGCTGGATGCTATTGTCTGGAAATGATAAAAATATTGATCCGGTATTTTGGGTAAAGAGGTTGATCGAGATATCTGAGACTCGTCGGCAGTCGGGTAATTCCATTCAAGAATTATTTGTGTCCACAAGAGGAGACCCAAAGCCGGCCAGTCGAACGGTCATTGCAGGATGGATTAAGACTGTACTGGTTGATGCAGGAATTCATGACTCACCTGGCTCTATCCGTTCGGCTGTCGCATCTTTGAATTGTCTCAACGAAATGCCGTTGGAGGAAATTCTGGCACGTGGAAACTGGACAACTCCCAATACCTTAGTTCGTTTTTACAGACGTCCAATAAGGCAAACGGAAAACCTGCCTTCTTTAGTAAATAATTTTTCACCGTGTGTTTAACCTAGAAAACAAATGAATGTTGATTAATTGTCATTTATTATAACATAACCTAAACTAAGTTAATGTTATGTCATTTACGTTTATTTTTTGCCATGCTCGTAACTAGTGGTTACGATAATAATGAATTGTTTATTTACTTACCAATAAAACTATGTGATTTGTTTATTGGACTTATCATTTTACAAGTCACAGTTGGCATTTAAATCCTAGTCTGGCGCCACCATGCGATAATAAACAAGTCTCAATTGTAGGTTTCAAATAAGTAACAGGCTACATAATATTAGAATTTTTCCTAAAATAAAAATTACATATTATGTACCTAACTTATTTGAAACCTAAGCCAGCGCTGCATGGTGATTGAGCCTAACTGAATTCACGTTCGAGCGAACGCAACCGACGTTGACTGCCGGTGGCGCCATCTTGTTTGGGCGGAAATGACTAGGTGGGGGAGTCAATATAGCACCCAATAATCGTAGCGGAAGCGCCGCCATATCTCAATTGTAGGTTTCAAATAAGTTAGGTACATAATATGTAATTTTTATTTTAGGAAAAATTCTAATATTTCTCAAATGCTAGTCATAAAAATCTATGTTATTAAAATTTCTCAGAATTATGATTAAAGCGATGCAATTCGGAATTTTGTATCTGACCTACTTACTTTGCAGAGCGTACTACTATAACCGCAAAACAGATACCCCCATTATAGTAAAACGCTGGATCCTATGCTCCATTTCCATACTCACGAATTGGTGTGTTTATATTATGTATCTGCTATTTCATGAATAAAAACTATAAAATAAATATTATGATATTTTTACCATTGATAAAATTAGGAGCTCAAAATCATTAAAATAAAATAGACCCGATTGAATTATGATTTCGGCCACATCCAAAAAATTAAGAACGAATACAAATATACCTAATTGGTTTTTTTTATTTTATTAAGAGAAAAATAAAGAAATACGGAATTTATCGAGTCCGTTTTTAGGGTTCCGAAGTAAACAAGGAACCCTTATAGTTTCGTCATGTCTGTCCGTCCGTCCGTCCGTCCGTCCGTCTGTCTGCGGCTAATCTCAAAGACTACGAGTACTAGAAAACTGTAATTTTGTAGAGATATACATATTTATTACGCGGAGCGATCTGTAGAATAAAATTAGGAAAAATATTTTTTTTTAGGGGGCCTCCCCTACACCTAAAGTGGGGATGATTTTTTTTTCTTTCGATTATACCATCGTGTGGAGTATCATTTGATAGGTCTTTTAAAAATATTATGAGTGTCTGAAGAACATTTTTTGATGTAGGGATCCGTGTGCGAAATATTTAACTTTAAAATGATAAATTTTGTTAGAATCAAGTGTCCCCCCCCTCGAACAAGAAAATGGTGGAGGGTGGATACATGAAACAAATTATAATAACTAGCAAATATAATGAATTTAAAAGGAAAATTATCACGGCTATGTAGACTTTACACGTTAATGAGTAATAGACGATAAACTTACAAAATTGATTTTCGTATGAAAAATATTCGTAGGAACAATTTTCATTCTATATGATGGTATATACTTAGGTTATTTTCATTAGTTATATAAAAGTGGAAGTAAATATAAGTTCATGTGTCCGCATTTCTACAGGATAGGTACCTTCGGAACCCTACATTGTTCGTGGCCCGACACGCACTTGACCAATTATTTTATTATATTACCTATATATATGTTATATTAATTATAGGTATTTTAATACTCTGACTGGTTGACTGTACTTTTTATAGAACGTGCCTGAATACACTTTTATTCATAAATAATCTCTTTTATCGAAGTAGATCAGATCAAAGGGCAATCAACTCTGCTATAAATATGTAGGTACATTCACAAACCTATTTATAATATACATTTTCGTTGATGCTACAAAAGGGGCTGTCTCATTGAAGGAAGCACAAACTCTGAGCCTTTGTCTCATTGTCTGATAGTGACGGACAGACACAGACCGTACGTAGGGCCTATAAGATATTATTATAACCTTTTCAATTTTCAAAAAGTATACTATTCTTTGACCCTTACCACAAAGCAACACGGACCTTCACGTTCCTCGCGCAAAAATCCGTGTTGCTCGAAGACTTACTGATAATTTTATGATACATACCTCAAAAGTAAAAAACGGAACCCTTATAAGTTCACTTTGTTTGTCTTATGTGTAGTTCCAATTTTGAAACCATACAATTTTATTTTTTACATTGTCCATCATCATAGACCATAGAGCATGCGACCAGCTGCATTTTCATCGATGCGTAGTACATCTACCTGCCCAGATTCATATTAAATCCGCCCTTATAGCCGCTACATAAAGGTCTATATAGAATAACTTGGCATAGTTGACTGTACATAATATTAATGTTTGCTAAAAATACACAAGAGTATGAAAATTTTCCTTATTATTAGATACTTGAGAATATTACTCTGGCTCGCATCGAAATAATAAAAAGTTATTTCTCCCCGATACAAACAACTCGACTGAAAGATTTTATCATCCGGAATGGAAAATTGGATAAAGTTTTAAACATTGATAGCATCGACTACTTTCAGATCATATAACGTCTACGTTCTTATAATGGAAACTTTCTTTAGAATTCTCTAGAATACAAATTTATGTGTTTAAGTTTAATAATGCTCTAACTTGTTACAAAATTAAAACAAAACAAAGAAATATTTAAAATTTGAGTTGAATATTCATGGAAGTAATAAGTACCTTTAATACTTATTACTTCCATGTAATAAGTAATAAGTACCTTTAGTATTTATTACTTCCATGTGAATATTATTGTATTCGAGAAGATTCTCAATCTGTGGCAGGATTATATAATTTTTTATTTTATTTATATAACATTGACAAACATTGAGTACAGTAAAGAAACTTATAGGTACATAAGTAGTGCTTACAACTATTAATAAAAGTACCATCATTATCGTTAACCACAAATTACTATAAAGAATTTAGTACTTATTTAGTCCGATTAAATTAAAATGAATTAATTTAAAAAAATACAGCACTTTCAAACGACATGATTCGAAGAAACACTTCCTTATTTGCGCGCAAATCAAAGACGAAACAAACTCCAACAAAAGCAAACTTTGTGAAACATTTAATTACACAGATATGTTTAAAACATGTGAACATCGAAGAGGCAACGTGAGGAAAATAGGAACGAGCCTAACAAGTGAAACAAATATGGGTACGTTTTCACTTAACCCGCAGTGCAAGAAAAAAGTAAAGACGTAATGTTGTTTTTGATCATGGGTAATGAGGGATTTTCCGAGACCCAAATTAAGAAAATAAATAGTTTCAGATGAATTCATAGGTGGCGCTTAGTAAAAGGCGAGACCATTTAAAAAGCAAAAACATTTAAAAAGTATAAATATTGTGATTTGTGCAACTGTCAAACTGTCATGTGATTTTTTTCTGCCTCTGGCTGACAATAAAAAGCGCACAATATAGGTACAGCCATTATTACGTCTCGGCTTTCAATAAAACGCCATCTGTTGAGACTTTTTATACTGATTTTTTTTTCGTAATTTAGCTGACAGAAAAATCGTTCTTATAATAAAATAAAGTGTTTGTGATACTTCGCTAAAGATATCAGATTAATAAATGTGGCTATGTCGATCAATACGAATACATATGATCGAGTTCACATGTTAACAAAGCATTCACCGATTTTTCGATTAAACACGTTCCTGTCATGTATCGGGTACGACGACGACGTTGCCGACTTTTATTGTTTGCTCAAAAACATCGGTTTTCAAATATTCATAACTTTTTTCGCTTGACCCTTTGATTGCGTCTTAGCCTTTGATTTCTATTAGGAAAGGTATATTTTGTTTGAAAAAAACTTACACAAATGCAAAATTTATATAGCGCAATTAACAAACGATTAGAAACAAGCTTATTTTTGTATCTTTAAAAAAAAATAAACACAGCTCCTTATATTTTATTTTTCCTTTAGTCCATGTAATTTCGAATTTTTACCCATATTGTTTAAAAAAAGAAAAAGCAAAAAACATATTGTTTAAGGCTTCAAAAAAAAATTAAGGTAAACTTATAGAAAAGAGAAAAGGTAAAGTAGAGGAAGAAGGTTTTCAAAGAGTAAGATTTTAGATTAATTTATTGACAATTTGTTGTTACCGTGCAGTCTTTATTTTTTTCTATTCCTAGGAAGGAAACTAGGCAGTCTTGGAATCGCGACATGTGATACGCGACGTTCCAATGAAATTGTGTTGGAAATAAAATGTGTATTTCCCAGCCCAGTTTCAATAGACGATGTTGTTGGATTTCTCAAAACGCGATATGCTTTATTAGAAATAGCACATAATATAACTATTTACTATACGATTTTAATGTTTGCCAGACTATTGGAACTAGGTTTTCTGTGAGAAAAAAAAAGTGATAATCCTACTGAGGAAAAGTAAAAAAAGAGAAAATTAATAAATGTAATGGTACACCTATTCACCGTATCTTTTTCAAGAATTTATTATTCTGAGGCTCTAGAGTTTGCATTCATTTTATATTTTTCTCTTATACTTGACTCTGGCATCTTTTTTCCTTTATATATGCCTCTGGAGTTCAGATACAATTTTCTAACTTTTAAGAGCTAATAGCTAAGCCATGTATTCCGGTGAAATTGTGGCGTTTATTTTATGAATAACCTTCATCAGAGGCCATCTTGGTGTAGGTGGCGTCGATTGCTCATAATCTCACTCTAAATACTACAACTGCACCAATTAGATACAAGTGCACCAGATTTAACTCTTAGAAATAATAATTAATTATAAAAGTAAAATTTTACATACCTAATACCATTGTATTTCGCGGATATTGTTACTGATTTTAAGCGTAACAACGTCAGTAAACCAAAGGTAGAATATTTGTAAAAACGATTGAATGTGTCGTGGAAGCAAAATGGCCTGGAGAGCAATGTCGGTGTCGAGAGCTCTCGCGGCGAGTGTCGCAATATAGCAGGAGAGGAACGGCTGCGATGGATCTCAGGAACATCGGCATTTACAGCTCTCTGTGGAAATGTGGACACATTTTTCACTAGTTCTCAAATCTTATTGATTTTCCCTCAAAACTTTAACTTCAACTTCTTTCCCTAAAAAGAAATCAAAAAGGTACTTGCGCGTTCAATACTTCTAAAGTTTGTTTTAAATAAAATTTAAAAAATATTTTCACATTTTTTCGCTTTGTGAATTCATATTATGCTATATAGCAGCTGTGGATATATTGAGTATTCAAAAGGCTTTGAGCATAGTCTATTTTTCTTGACGGACAGACGAAAATGACCAAACCACTTTGGGAATTTTCTTTTTTCGGATGGCATCAGGCATGATTTATCGATCAACTTACATAACTTAAAATGAAAACTAGGACCTCATGGTTTAACTGCCGCACTCAGAGACATTCATTAATTAAGTACTAATGAGTATTTAACTAATTCTCATTAATAATGTTAATGATCGTTAACTAAATGGTAACTTAGGGCGGTGCACCGACGGACATCCTATTGATATCTCTATGATAAAGCATAGAAGTTGCCATTTAAATAAATACGAAGAAAAGTTTTTCGCTTCATTTGCAGAAAAACAATCATTTTGATTAAAAAGAAATATATTTGTGTATGTAATTATTGTTTGAAAGCCAAATAACTATTATTTTATTGAAATAAGCCGAGGACGGGATAATTTTACAGTTAGCCACGGGCAACACCCGTGAACCCGCCATACATCTATCACAAGTGTCAATGTCAAACTAACATTATAACTTTAAATATCAAAAATAGTCAAAATCTCTCATTAAAAATCTTAAGTATCTTAAGTAAAAATCATCGTGGCATTAAAGTTAATTGTCATTGTGCGGTGCTAATGACACATTAACAGACTCTGAGTGGCAACTATTTCAAATCTATACTAAGGAATAGCTTAAGTAATTGTTAAACGACTCTGTGCGGCAGTAAGAGACTTACAACGGCAGTAAATAAAGGAGAATACACAAATTTTAGTTAGTATTTATGTTATCTTTATCTCGGAAATTTTAAAATTGATCTCAAAATATTCCGTCATCTCACGTAATGATGAGAGTGGTAGTATGAAATATTAAAAACTTAGAAGTATCACCTATCTTTAAAACAAAATGTAAACATGCGAATTTCTCTGTTTTAAAATTGAGACATGAAACTACTTTAGAATCAAGAGGCATATTTATTAAATTTTAAAAATTGTACAACTATTGAAATAAATAATTTATCTTTTAATTTGCTATTTAACTTTTGGAGTAATAGATAGACCTATTTGTCCCCCAAATGAAGCTAGTCCGATGCATGTTGCTAAATATTTTAATTAGTTCGATAGTAAAAAGAATTAAGAGCAAATGAAGTTTTTAGATCAGATACTCCGAGAAAAAATTCACAAAAGAAAATCCTTGACAAAAGCTTCAAGCTTTTGTTTCTTGAGTGGAACGCATATTAAATGAAGTTGTACTTCTACATTGTCGTCATTTTATACTGACAGTCATTACGGCACATTGGCATGCCTTCATTATGCCTTCTTTGTTACTCAACGCAGATAATGAAGTATCCAGAGTATCGGAGACGCCAAACAATAGAGATTTCCACGATTTTGCGTAGGCAACTTGTTTTTTGGCGTTCGCTGTTTTGAATGCATTGAGTTTTTGTATCAGTAAATTGAATGATATAGAATTCTGAAGCTAAAATGAACGCTGAATTTTTTTATTCAATCATTTTTAAACTCCGATATGCATTTAGATTGTGCAAACTGATTTTGTATCGATGGTGATTTTGCAATCTAATGTGTGGAATATTTGAAGATTGTATAATAATATTCAATGGCAATTAAATCCTACATTATTGTGTCCTCTACATTGGCTGCCTAGTTTTCCTCCGAAGTAATACTAATCTCAAGTCTAGACAATATGAGATAGATAGATAAATAGATCAACTCTTCAGTTAAATACATATCAAAAGAAAGTAGTTTAACAATATTGTAACAATATGGGTGACCTTAGCTTTTATGACGTCAACTAACTAAAAAACAAGACTTTGACGATTTAAAAGTGCTATTTTTAAGCCTATTTAAATAAAACAATTGACTTCAACTTTGAACTTTGTAATTCTAGCTACGCCCCTGGGCTTCGCTTACGTTAGAATTATGGCATAAAAGTATCCAATTATTAATTATACCCCTATTTCCGGATTTTTCTGCCATTGTACCAAATGTCAGCATAAGAAGATATTGCGTTATTAAGTAACATACATTCATACATACATATTATCGCGCCTTTTCCCATGGGGGTAGGTAGAGACTAGCGATTTCCACTTGCTACGATCCTTACAGATCTCTCTTGCTTCCTGTACACTCATCACTCTCTTCATACATGCTCTCCGGTTATGGGTGCTCCATTAAGATTAAGTAACAATCAGTCACAAATCCCAATCTATCGCGTTTATAATATTAGTAAGACTAATTAAATGGAAATCTTATAACGACCACGTACAAAAGCACCTTTATATCTGAATGGTAGTCTACCGCCCGACTCATTTGTCTCGAATGAAATTCTAATGAAACCTACTCTAATACGTAGACTAGCTTCTAAGAAATTACATTTTAATTATACCCAGTAGTCATTCGATTTAATTTACTGTTCAGATTTTCTGCGTAGGATTTTCTCTAATACTCAAAGGAATTTTCGGCGAAAATTCGACACAGAAAAAGGTTGTGGGTAAATTATTTAAAATTATTTGCTAGAAACTGCCTATTTACTTAGAAGTCATCCTCTTTATATGTCGATATTTAATTGCATCGATATTTAATTGCACCTATCTATAAGTTACCCAAGATATGTTTAATTACTATGAATAAATATTTTTCTATTTTATTTTATTTTTAATTTATAACTAGCTATTCTAATCTAGTTATTCCAGGTTCTATCTACTCGTGTACCAAATTTTCTCGCACACGTCCAAACTTTCACATTTGTATATATATTAAATGAAATAGGGTTACTATTTTCACACTCTCGATGGTGAAAACATAGTTAATCTTAACTCAACATATTAGTTCATTGAAAGAATGTACTCAATTGTTGGGAAGATATGCTATAAGTTAATGTTGAAAAATAAAGGGATTTTTCCTTCAGAAAAAATGCTATCACTATTATTGGGACAAAATAATGGTGGTTCTTTTTTCTGAAGGAACAATCCCTTTATTCCTCTAAATTTTATAGCACGATAAAAAAAAAAATACCCTGTATGTACTTATCTTTTGTTACCTTCCGGTGCATCTAATGGTATATTTCTAAGCATGATCTCCATTTCGCTATCATTCTAATATCAAATAGATTTCAAGTTATGTAAATGAACAATTGTTTTGCAATTCGAGCACGAAACGAATCTGTTCCAAGCTAATTTACATATAGCAACAGTTCCAACAGACACTGTAAGACTGTAACTACGTAGCAAATTGTATTTTCATATCTGTAACATTGATCCTAGGATTATTATTTGAAGGAACATTCAATTCTCATTAGGTAAACAAGGGTGCTACTAAATTTTACTCAGTAACTGTAAACCTACAGTTGCGCAACATTGCTTTATGTCTTTCAATATATATATAGTATGTAATGTAATATAGATTGTGTTATGTAATAGTAATGATTTTTATAGAAGATCGAGGTTTTCTAACACAAGTCCCCTTTCCCCTAATCTTTTTATGATAAGTCCGCCATTGTACGCCTCTTTTTGTTTCACTATGTTTTGTATTTTTCTTGTGTGTATGTGCAATAAAGAGTTTACAAACAAACAAACAAGCATCTTTCTTTGCTTAAAAGATATCAACCTCTAGTAATTATGTATTGTTGTGAGAAATAAAGAAATTTTGATTTTTTGATATAGTGGTACACCAGACTATATCTACACTTACATACACAGCCTCTTTTCATCGCCCTAGTGACAGAAAAACATATAAAAAGCAAATGGATACGTAATTTTGTCGTAGCTTGACAAAAGACGCCTAGGACTCTGAGATTCCTTCGCTCAAGTACTTTGAATTTTCAATGGGTTGGTCATTGGTCAGTGCCCATTGGTACCTTGAAATTTGGACCCTGTTCCTATTCGTATATAGATTGTTTCTATTTACAAATGGGAACAAGCCACATATTTTGACTAAGGTGTAGAGTTTGTGAAGTTAGGGCTCGTAGAGTAACGCCCGATTTCCGAAAAGCATGTCAAGTATTGAATTTGGTAACAGAGTGTCATAATTAACAATCTGCTAAACAACTTTGGGTTTCTGAAAAGCTATTCACCGTAAAATTATCTAATCGACTGTTTGACTTTTTTCATTCACTCATTCATGTTTGTTTCTATCCAAAGAGTTTCAAAATACTCCTTGTAACATCCAACGCTTTAGTTTTGTCTCTTCCGTTGACAACATATGCCAAATTAGACTTTTGCCACTTTATATGACGGCTTCTGTGGTGCAGTGGGAAAGACCTTGCCTCTGAAACGCGGGATCCGGGTTCGAGCCCCGGTCATGTCTGTGTTTTTTCTTTTCTTTATTTTTTTGGGGCTTTTGTCGATGACATGTCAGTATAAATGCGCAAGTTTGAATAAAAGATTGGAAGTTTTTACGCAATCACGCAAAATCTACTAGGCGAATAGATGAAATTTGGTACCTACACGGGTAGAAAAATCTCAAGAATAGCATATAGGGTACTTTATACCGAAATTCTCACGGGAGCGAAGCCACGAGCTGCGACTTATATATTTCGTACGAACGTTTTATGTTTTCTTTGAAAATTTCGCTCAGAAAATCGATAGATTTTACAAAATACTGGTGACATTTATTGTGACACTTTCTTAATTGGTCAATTTTCGCGAATTATCTCTGAAGACTATAACATGCTGTCAACATGCGAAAAAGCTTTCCGGAAACCCAAAATTACCTTAATCGGCCATTAATTCGAGATCTGACATTTGGAACAACAAATCGATGACACACTGTCACTAGGCTTGTTCAGAAACCCAAACTGCTTTTAAATAGAGATTATCAACATGCTACGTCATTTTTTCATTGATTTGCGTTTCAGAAACCGGGGGTTAGGGTGGTAGAGTTAGAAGCTTGGCTCTACATGAGATCTGATAATTTTTTGACAATGCGAGCCTTGGCAACACTTTACAGAAAAATGAATTCGGTGGGATATATTTTACTAAGCCAGTGATACGTTTCTACAACTGAAATTCCTTACACTAAATGTATTGGAAAATGTGCAAATATATTATCAGTATCAATAGTTAATCATGTTTGTATCATTCAATAAAGTTCGGGTCTTTGGGCAAGACGCCAGAGTATTATGGAGTTGATTTTGGCAACATTATGACATTTAATAGAATATTTCAGTTTGCGACTGCGAATCAGGGTGTGCAATGGAGAAATAGAAATGTTTATGTTTGGATATTCCTTGACAAAAATGTCTTTTCAGTCAGTTTTAGAAGAGATATATTTCATGTGCTGTCTTTTGTGATGAAAATATCTGTCGATGATCGTGTACAATTACTATACAATACAGAATTGTCTGTACAGTAGGTATTGACCTACTGTTCTTTATTCTATTTACATTGAAAAATATATATTTTGTTGTTTCTTGACGATCTAAGTATGCTGTGCGTACTAACTTCTTGGTTTTCCAACTTGATATCGAAACTATGTAATGTTTATAATGTCATGTTATGTTGTAAATCTGTTTTGTGTGCCAGTAGATAAAATAAAATATATTTTTTAATCAATTTATTGTGTATACTTGCCGTCACGTAAAAAGGCCGATGCCGGTTAAGCTGCGCAGTAGGCGATATATCGGTCTATGCAGTGAACGGGGGTCGGGCGGGTCTCATTCGGCGCGCGCGATTGGTTCGTCAATCGTACCCATGCACAAGTTTCACCCCCTCCTCAACCTACCCCCTTTACGTGATGGAAAATATACCTATATTGATTGTGTACCCTATATAGATTGTGTGAGTGAGGTCTAAGAGCTTCAAAATTAATTCAACTTATTCTAGGCGACGAAAAAATAACTCTAAATTTTTGATACCTACTTTATATACTTTAGGAACTCTAACTTAAAAAGTTTAACCCTTTTGAGTTTGTCCTAATATAGATTCGTTTGTCCTATCATAGATTCCAAATGTTTACATTCGATTTTTAAAATAGAAGTATCTTTTTTCCATAATTACATTCAGCCAGTAATTCCTACGTGAGGACGGTAGGCTGACTCATGTCATAAAATATCTCGAGGTTACCCGTCGAAAGTATCTCACGTTAGCGTCAATAAACGTCACTACACATGTCCATTTTGAAGCCGCCTCGAGGCTCAGTTTAACGGCCCATTCCAGGTTATATAGCCAGCAAGCATTATTTTATTATGGATCTACAATTCACCCTGGGGAGTCATTTTGATAAATATATTTTTCTGTGTATTTGGCGTTGGTTTTATTATTCTTAAAGCAAGAGGGTTTAATAGGAGCGTTCAAATATTCCATCAAATGAGACCTACGAGTGAGATGCAACCCTCAGATAGTACTACGCTGTCAATGTCAATGTGTCAAATTCAGTATTGTACCAGAACCATACTTGTCAGTATAAAGCGCCAACTGGTGAGAGTAAAATCGAAAACCCTCATTGTTAAAAATTATCATTTGCTGTACTTATTTTTATCATTCAAAGTAACGTTGTCTACCTCACAATGGGATAAAATGACATGGATCTTCTTTCTTATCGAGTGTGTCACATGAAAACTGGTGTCAAATTTTGTTCAAGTCGCCTAAAGGCATCTGACATGACTTTTACCACTACCGCCATCTAGTGGCAGTAGCCGTATACACACAAGTAAATTAAACAGTCGGCCTATGTGCAGGTTTCCTAACAACGTTTTCCTTCACCGGAAGCAAGTGGTGGTTGATGAAAACTACCAGACATGAGCCAGATTAGTATACAAACTCATGAAGCACGGGCGGGATTCGAACCTAGGACCTTTGCAGCCGCAGGCGGGCGCCCTACCATGACATGGATGGATATTTAGAAACTATGTTAAAATAGAGAAACTCGTCTTCCTAAAGGCATTACACAACATGTAGGTACACGGAAAAAAAAGAGTCTGGAGATTTTATTCAGTTAAGAAAATATATTGTTTTAAACATATTTCTTTAAGTCAAAGATAAAAGTCTTAAAATACATTTATGTTAAATTGAATTGAATCCATCAACTTCTTATTTTAATACAACAATATTATTTTAACTTAATGCAAATTTCATTGCTCCAATAGTATAAATCTTCCTTGCCTAAAAATAACTCAAATTCTTGTTTCAACTGTCAAATTTGCTTGTTTAAAAAACATATCAAGCCCAATCAAATATTTTGTAATCTTCAATCTAAATGAGCGATACATTCCAATGGAACTAATGGAATGGTATGACAATGCAATATTACTTTACTTCAAGAAAATGGTTCTCTAGGTTCAAATAAAGCAATCTTCTTTATTGGAATACACGATATCTTTAACATAAAACACTGTATACTTTCGTTCAAAAGTTTGTACCATGTCATTTACCTACATCACAGAATTTTGTTACAAATAAAAATTTACTTGAAATAAGTAAATACGTACAAATGTTGTACGTAATTCAAGTAAAAATTCTTCTTCACTCAAACATACTAGTTTTCTTGGATGGAAACTGATAAATATTGAAAGGAGTCGATAAAATATTCATCTAATCTCTTGATGGTCTCAGCTTAACCGTTTTTGTTTCTTGAAACAATGTGATTGTATTGCCGTTTTGCCGTTCGGATAGAATAAGTAATATCGATATCATTGTAATATATCGATATTACGTATAGAAATACAAAACCAATACCTACCTACAAATCCCATACAAGAAGCACCGATATCAAAGAAAAAATATCAATATGCCAATGCCAACAGAGAAGATGCATTTTTTATAAGTTACCAGCCTTAGTTGGCTGGAAAAAACCAAAGTATTATTCAGGATAACTTCTACCTGTGCTTCTACCTAACGAATGCGTGCATACCAATCGATAGGTACTCGATGTATGACATGACATCCATCCACAGACATTTCTTTGTTAGTTATATTTATCAACTAGCTGCACCCCGCGGTGTTACCCGCGGTTCATGATATGAGTAAGAGTATTATTCAACCGGTGAGTAAATTTATTATTATTATTTTATTGTTTTATAATTTTATGCACAACAGCGCTATTCTACTTTATAAAGCGCCATTGACTATCAGACTTTTTGACCAAATCATACAGGAATCGCGTACTTTTCGGGATAAAAAGTACCTTATGTTTTAATCCAAGGTATCAGCAGCTACCACCGTACCAAATTTCATAAAAAATGTCCTTGAAGTGACCCGTGAAGAAGTACCTAATAAACCTACCTTAACCTAGTTATTACCTACCTACACCTTTAGTTGTTTTATTAACTACCTACTACTACCTATCTCGCTCAGCTCGCTTTTTAGCTGCGAGTACTCGGTCGCTAAGTATAGTAAGTCAAATAATCGCGCCGAATAATCACAGAACACCTCCTTTTTACGATTGACCCATACACCATTTTATTTTTCTGAAAATTAAGTATAATATTCACTTGCCTGACGTTTTGTGTCGCAAAAGAACACCACTTTACGAACCAGAACTCACTATCAATAAAAATTCAATAAAATAAAATAGTAAATAGAACAGTTCAAAACGTATCTCACGGATTCCCGCCAACAACTCTTCATCCAGACAGACAGAAATCAGACAATATTTAATACAACATTAATAGAAGACAATATTAATTTAATATTTGACTGAAGAATAAAAGAAAGCAAAAATTTTTTTTTTAATTTTTTGCCTGTCTGTCTGTATGTATGATCACGCTTATCTCCGAAAATACTAAACCGAGTTACTTAAAACTTTCACCAATTGCTTTGTTTTTACTCAGCAAAGAGTTTTTTCATCAAAATCGATTCCTTAAAAGAAATGAACTCAAGGCATGAGTTACGCGGACGAAGTCGCGGGCATCAGCTAGTATCTATATCATTTTATATTTTATAACAAATACAGATACAGATAAATATGATAAACATCCACATTTATTATACAAATCAAGATATCTACAGGTAAACTGTCTGTGTCTATGAATTGAATAGGTATCGATCGTTACATCGATATTCATACATGGCATGGCGCATCCCTCTCCCAACCGAATCCAACTTAGGTACTTCCTTCCCTTCCTTCCTGCGGCCCGGCCGGCCGGCCATTTTGTTTGTGTGGTGCATGCATTGCGGAGTGTGTGCTCGCTCGCGCTCATTACAAGGATTAAAACTTAGGTAATTAAGTTATAATTGAATATTATCGGCTATTATAATAGAATACGTCGTACGTACGTCCTTATTATGGAAGGTGAAAATAAAAATTTATTATTACTTTTAACGGAATGGGGAATTCCCGAAGACGTCGTGGAAGCCTTCCGCAGTGAGTACCATAACTACTTTCTTAAAATTGATGCTCAGATTTCATGATATAAGTATCTACTTATTATCTCTAAAAAGGTCACAAAGTAGGTAGTTAGGTAGGTATAAAAAGTAAGGTTTAGTTGCCTGCCCGCTATGTAGGTAGGTACCTGTGACGCACGATTATGAATTTTAGTGTAGGTAAATTTCTGTTTTGTTTAATTAAAACATAGAATACAACGTAACTATATTGTTTGTCAATTGTATGTTTAAATTTAAACATGGCTCAATATAGGTACAGTTAGCCTTTTTTACCCAACTGCAAAGAAAGTGATATTTTTTTATGTTATGGCACGCCCTACATACAGTACAGCCCATACGGCTGGATCTGTGGGCTGGTTGGATTATAGCTTGAGAGCCGTCGTTAGATTTGTTTATGTTGGGTACCTACACACTGAGCCCACAAATGATATTCAGTGGCTATACCTACTTGTCTCTTTCCGGTGTAGAATTACACAGTATGCTATTGCTAAAAATAAGAAACCCATTCCTTCCTTGGCTCAGTGTGTACATACATAACAGTTATGGGGCAAAATTAGATGGGTATATAAATTGTCACAATTATTAATAAATTTACTTGTTCCTTAAGATAGTTAATCTTAAACCTGTTAGTGTAGGTACATACTTACAAGGAATTTTGATGTTGTGCTTTCAGGTAATGGCATTACCATTGATAATTTAGATCAACTGACTCAAGATCATATAAAAGAAATTTGCCCACATTTAGGCAATAGGCTAAAACTAACAAAGAAAATAAATGAATATTTAGAATCAAAGGTTTGTAGATGAAAGAAAATACATACTTAAACTAGATTTTTTTCTTTGATATGTTCATCTAGTGTATATTTAATTATTAAATTTTAGGCCTCCACTGTCACTGTGTCATGTGATGATAGCGACTCCGTTGCAAGTATAAGTACACTCATAGCTGAAGAGAATGGTGACCTTAGTATATCAATTAGCGACTTGTTTCCTTCAACAAGTGTCAACCAGAGTTTTCCAGACTTTGACCTTAAAACATTATTAGAAACTTCACCGACTGGAAAAAGTATACTGAATTTTTATACTACAAATAACAAACTGGATACAAAAAGGAAAAATAGGTTAACAGATATTATCATCAGGCATTTATTTACATTTATAATAAATAAGTGAGTATTGATTGCCAGCCAGATTATACAGCCAGTTAACTGCGTGTGTAATTAAATGGTTATTGATATAATTATCTTTTACAGGCGACTCACTTATGATGACTACAATATATTAACTGGAAAAATTATTACTTTATTCCCTAAAGAGTGTCCTGGTACATATTTTACCAGGCCAGTAAGAAAAAGTCTTTCAGGGTCAGGAAAATCTATTGCAGCTAGAGGAAAACTGGTCGACAAAGTTCGAAATTTTTTATTTCTTAGTAACGAAACAAAGCGAGGGACAGAGTCAGATGTCCCTGTAAAAAAACAAAAAATTGATAATCTATTAAGTATGTATTATTTTAAATTTCTTTTGTCTTGTTTATGCTATTGTTTGCTTTTAAAGAGACTTTGAAAAAAAGGAGGCTCTTTACTTCATTCAATTGGTTCATACAGGTTAATACCTTGTATGCTTCAGGACCGGTTGTTGTGGAAATCCTTGGGGGAGGCCTTTGTCCAACAGTGGACGTCTTTCGGCTGAGAGAGAGAGATGCTGCAAACTGTATTTATCAATTTATTCACAATTTAAGAAACTTAAATAATTACAGTCAATTTATGAAGTTTTTAGAGAAAATAAATTGTGCCATTAGCAGTAAAAGTATAAGCTAGGATGACTCAACAACAAACAGTATAAAATCATTATTTTCAGGTACACATGAAGACGATATAGAATGGCTTAATAATAATAATGACATGGTTCATTGGTCAGAAATAAAATCAAAATGGAACAAGACTGCACAAATTCGCCACGAGTTGGAATATACTGACGTCCATGATTTTATAACAAAGTGGAAGGTTTTACAGATACCAGCTGGAGCTGAATTGGTAAGTGAAATAAAGTCTTAACAACGTCTGAATAACATGACATTTTAAATCCGAATGCTGAATATTTATATGCATTACAAATAGATTTATTATCACATAGGTTTGAGCAGATCTTGTCATCACAGCTGAACACCATAGTAAGGTATTTTTAGGATTTAAAATGTAAATATTATGCTTGGGGATGTTTGGCATTTATTATTAACATGATTTTATTATTAAAAATTAATGGTATTTATCTCCTATGATTTGGGTATGCAAATCTTTTTGTTTGGCTTTGTTATGTTTTAATTAGCAAAGAGTTTGGTTTTGTCTAAAGGAAAAACAGGTACTTACTAACAATGATCTGTAAATTGGTTTGGTTTATACTCTTACAATATGATAGTGATACTATGTAAAGGCAAAATACACATGTGGCTATAGGTACTTACAAGCAGTGTTGTTAAATTATGTTGCTCACCATGCTCGTTTGTGCAATGTGCAGTGCATGTAAGGTTAATTGGTTGCCATTTCTCCGGTGTACTTTTGTTATTTATTTTTAAAAAAAATTTTTTTCAGATAAACGATGATTTTGCAATATTGTATCCTGATAAAATAAATCGCTTTCGAGAATGTTGGAAAATATTCATGCATAATCTTATTCAATTAAAACAAGAAGAAATAAATACAGATGAACATAAGAAAGATTTGCTCATTTCAATAAATTCCAATGACATTGAAGGTAGGTAGTCAAGTTATTCCTTCATTAGTCATTCAAGTGTATCTGACGCAGAATGTGCACTTTGCAAAATGTGCATTTCACAGAATGATCACTTTTTGAGAATGTTGTAAACTTATAATTTGTAAGCTACTAGCTGTGCCCCGCTGTTTCACCTAACCCGCGTTTTTGTTTTACCCGCGTTAATTTGAGTAAAATGAGAAACTTACTAAAAATACAATGTATTTCCCGTTTTGCAACATTTTTCATTAATGCTCCGCTTCTGTTGGTCGTACCCTTGGTCTTATAGCCTTCGCCGATAAATGGACGGTCAAAAACAAAAATAATTTTTCGTCACAATACGACCAACAGAAGCGGAACTAACTAATATACTTACTAAATTAAAATAAATAAAATTTTCCATCAATTAAGAAATTTATTTTTACAGATACATTACCCACGGAATTGACATTACTTGTCAATGTTGCTCCACCAAAAGGGCGTGTGTCTAAAACTGGAAAGTTTTCAACTCAAGAATGTTTGGACAGTATTATGATCATAGTGGAGGTGAGGTAAATTTTTCTTTCAAACAACACATGACAGTTAATAAAAAGGTAACTTACAGTTAATGAAATTGTAAGCTACCTCGCTATCACATTTTTTTTAAATCCATCTCTCTCTCTCTCAGCCGAAATCCATACTTCCAATTCCAATGTACTAATATTACAAATGTCCTTTCAACCGAAGGGGATCCCAGACGCTAAGTGGCGCCCTCATCAATAAAATATTGTTATACTTAACCCATGGGATCCCCTTAATTGCGGACCTCGCTCGCCCGGTCACTAAGGAGATTTTTAGGTAATTCTTACACTATGACACAGTTTATAAGAGCGGACTAAGGGAAAAATGCTGGGTCTGTTTGTTTCCATTGTGTAATACTAAGATGTGTAACACTGCTACATATCAGGGAAAAAAAATCTCGATGTGTAACAGTGTTACAAATAGATACTATCTCTTATCCCAATATGTAACACTGTGTCCGAACGGCACACAGTTGGTCGCTACGTCGACCTTACTGCTTCGCTGGAGGAGAGTATTACTGTTACTCAATGGGAATGCAGAGTGCCGTTTGGTCACAGTGTTACACATTGGGAAAAGAATAAGTTGCAATGTGTAACACTGTTCCTGATGTGTAGCAGTCTTGGTGTGACACAACGGGAGCAAATAAGTCTGTACGGGCAGCATAGCGTTACAAAAAAATACAATCTTCCTAGCATTGGGATCGCAAACCCACAACATGAAAAGTGCAATCAGGGACAAAATTGTTCATATTTTTTTCAGAATCCTGGGGATATTGATTGTGCTGTACAGAGGCAGATCGATAGAGCTGCAAAAAGAAAATTACAAGTCCAACCTTACGTCATTCTACTCGGATCGCTGCAAAAAGTTTATCAAGCCTATATTGTTATAGATAAAATTAGGTATACTTTTGAATCCGTAACAGAAGCTTTTGACATTCTTTTCAAATCATATCATGTTTTAAATGCGCGTTATCCAAAACCGAGTGGTCATATTCATCTGATAATTCAGCAGTGTGTCTATAATATTTATACCAAATTTGATACTCCAGTTCCATACATTGCTGATATTTTAGCTATAAATATTTAATTATTTGCATTAATCACTGACATTCCAGTACAACATACTTCTTATAATACAATTTCTCATCATGAAATGTGTAAAATGTTGTGATATTTTTGATGACCTTCAGAAGTATTGTTTTCACTTGAAATTATGTTATAAAAACGCTAATTATTATCCTTGCCCTAGTGTAGGCTGTGATAGAGTTTTTAACATAAAACGTTCTCTAAAACGTCACTTCCAATTAGACCATATCAGTAAAAAAGACGTAAATTTGACGACTTTTGACAAATGTTCTCGTACTTCCAACATATCTTTAGACAATGTTAGTAGTAGTACATTGAATAATGAAAAAATACCAAATACTAGTACATTGAATAATGAAAATATACCAAAAACTAAAGATTCAGATAGGTTTGAAGAAGCGGACTTTGAATCGTCACTAAGACAGTTAATAAATGCTTTTGTTGCAAAATTATATGACAGGCTAAACTTAACTAGATTGTCTGTACAAGAGATAACAATAACTGTAAAGAAAATGATTATAGATATTGTTTTTAATCTAAAGTCAGTAATGACACAAAAAAGTGACATTACATATGAACTTGACTTATTGACTAATTGTTTCACACACGTTGATACCGAATATAAAAGACTACAACATTTTGAAAGATCAGATAAATATGTAAAACCAGTTTTAAAAGTTATTGGTTCAAGTCAAGAAAAAACAAATATCAGTAATACTACAATCATGAGTTTTAAAGATAAAAAGTTATGTTTTATACCAATCAAAGAAAATCTGCGATTATTTTTCGAGTTGCCAGGCGTATATGATACAATTATTAAATACCAAAAAGAGTTGACTGATGAAAAAGGTGTTATAAGAAATGTTGTACAAGGAAAAATGTGGCAAGCCTTAGCTCAAAAAGATCACATTCCCTTAATCATCTATTTTGACGATCTTGAAACAGGTAATCCTTTGGGTAGTCACGCAGGGAAAAACAAAATAGGTGCCGTGTATTTTTCAATAGCTTCCTTACCACCAGAATATGCCAGTAGGTTAGAAAACATATTTTTAGCAACTTTGTTTTACAGTAAAGACCGAATACTATATGGAAACAGATCCATTTTTTAAATGTTGATTAGTGAGTTAAATTCGCTTTATGATGACGGTATTAAAATAAACGTCAACGGGGCTATTAAGACATTGAAGTTTACTTTAGCTTGCATTTCTGGAGATAACTTGGGTATTCATGGTTTAATGGGATTTAATGAAAGTTTTGCTTCCTTGAATTATTGTAGGTTTTGCCTTTTGACTAAACAACAATGCCAAACACAACTCTCTGATAATCAAAATCTTAACCGTAAACTAGTCAATTACGAAGACGATGTCACTAATCGCAGGGGTATTAAAGAGTTGTGTATCTGGAATGATGTCAGAGAATTTCATGTCTATAAGAACTTATATTGTGACGTAATGCATGACTTTTGTGAAGGCATTCACCGATATGGTATGGCACTTTTAATAGGTAAATTAATTACAGAAAACTTTTTCACTCTCGATCAACTCAATCAACGGATAAAATTTTTTGATTTCAAATCCAACAACCCACCACCTTTTGTCACTAAAGCTCATATACAACAAGGATCAATCATATTCTCTGCTTCGGAAATGCTGTGCTTAGTAAGAAATTTTCAATTCCTTGTGGGTGATCTAATACCTCACGAACATGTTATTTGGCTTTACTACTTAACTATGTTGGAACTCACCAATATTGTCATGTCACAAACTTTCAATTTAGACCTTTTGCAATATTTAAAAAATCTTATTTGTGAACACCATGAAAGATATATAGAGTTATTTGGTACTCTTAAACCAAAACATCATTTTATTACTCACTACCCAAATGTGATTGCAAAAATGGGTCCGCTTATATTAATAAGCACTTTTAAATATGAATCTAAACATTTGGATTTGAAACGCGTGTCAAATTCAATTAACACTCAAAAAAATGTACCTTTGTCTTTGGCAATCAAATGTCAGCTTAAATGTTGCTATAGATTTTTGTCTAAAAAAGGTTTAGTTGATAGTCTAGATCATGGTAAAGTTAAAGGCGTGCAATTTCTTTCACATGGCTATGATGACGATAATACGACTTATAGTAAAGTAAAGTGGATAAAATTTAATGGTATTAAATATTCTATTGGTGATATTCTGGTAAATGATTATGATAATTGTGAACCTCGTTTTTGCAAAATTGAACAAGTGTTAGTAGATAAGGAAAATTGTATTGATTTTTATTTTTATACTTCAAAATTGAAAACTTGTTACTATGATAAACATTATCAATCTTTTGTCGTTGAAGAAATAGAAAATAGTTTTAGTTTATTGCGTTTAGATGATTTGTTTAACATTATTCCTATGAAAATGAACATCATATCGGGCTCTAAATATATTCATTTTTTTGATTAATTAAGGTTTAACCTTTGGGCCAATTTTTATTCTTTTTTGAGCATCTGTAATGAAAGAGATCTTTGCCTGATTTTTTTTTATTAAGTTTAAAAGCGAAATCATTTTGCTAAATTTTGATTGTTAACAGACTAATAATAAAAATTTGTCCAGTATTAAGTAGAAAACGGGAATACGAAACGTCGTTTTAATTTTGATCTATATTTTGTGTGAGTATCGACTTTTAACAGTATTACACATTGTAACTAATTCGTTTCCCAATAAGTTACACTGTGACGAAACGGCACTCTGTATTTCCGATGAGTTATGAAACGTGTTTTGTTCTCAAAAAATTGTAATAAACAACTGCTGACATAAATGGTAGTCTTGTCGAAAATCATTTCATAATTTTTATATAGTTACTAATGTATATATGTTATCAAAAGAACTGTTTAGAAGTTTTAAAGATATTTTTTTCATTAAATAAACGTATATTTACTTAATTAGTTACTTATCATTTTACAGTGACAGTACAAAACAAATTTTAGAAATGCTTTTATTTACCCAACGAGAATACAGTGCCGTTTTGTCACAGTGTTTTGTTAGTGTGGGGAAAAAAGTTAGTTGCAATGTGTAAACATTGCAACTAACTTTTTTCCCCAATTAGTAATATATAATTCTCGATGTGTATTAGTGTTTGTTACCAAACACTGTTACACATCGAGAATTATCCTCGTTGAATAACAGCGTTATACATCTTGGGGTGACTCAACGGGGACAAACGACTAAAGTAGTGCCAACATGTAGCAGTAGGTATACCTGGATGACTAGATTGTATATGATAAATTGTTTGAAAAATAAATTACTTCAGCTATAGAAACTCTTTTATTTATCAAATCAATTTTTGAAGCCCTACACGCAAATTAAGCTTAAAAGGGAAACTGACAATGTTCATCTATCTATATTCTTTTAACCTTTTGTTATGTTTCAGCAGCAGACTACGTGCTCGACTCCATGAAATTGACTGATAGGGAAAAATCCTATTATGGTAGCACCGTTCAGAATTCTTTACTCATACATACTGAAACTGGACTTTCTACGCATATTGTTCCTCCCATCGAGGTGCGGGTGGCCAATATGACGGAAAACCGATGTTCAGTATGCTTGAGTAAGGAATACTGAACGGCACTAACCTAATTGGATTTTTCCCTTAAAGAATAAATTTTATTGAGTTGAGCTTTTGTCAGTTTCCTTTAAGAACACATTTAATTTTAGCCATAGACAATATGTTCTCAACAGAATATTTGTTTCAATTGAGGCAAGTAAAATGCAATTATTTGAAATACTTCACTTTTCATCGAATAGAACTGCATGTTTGGTTTAAAAAATAAAGTCTTTATATGAACCCGATCATACTTTGGCCTAAAACATTAACATTATTAAATAAAACAAAAAATAGTTTAGGGCAACACATATTTCACATCATATCAATCGAATATAATATTCAGTCAATATTATAATTTCTTCTGCATAAGCGTATACACACTTATCGGAAATATGTTAGATTTTGTTCGTTAAACTTATTTTCTTAGTATAAAACATCATTTTCTCTGTTGGAAAATATGTCACCTTAATTTAGTCTAACAAGAGTTTAAAATAAGAGAACCGCTATCTTGACTGAAAGAAAGGAAAAGCTTGTAAAGAGAGTACTAACCTTATTGAAATAAGACACCAGTTATTTTAGTTTAAGATTATAAACGTACATGCCTCGTATCGGAAACAATATATTGTCTTGCTTTAAGATAAACAGAGTTCAAGACGAGACATCCGATTCGTTAGGTTTACGAATTGATTTGTCTTAAATATTTTTTCAATATCCAATCATTAGAACGAAGAAAATCATAATCTATATTCAAGATTTTATAACATTCAATAAATCGCCAATATTATTTTGGTTGAATCTATTTTTTATTTACTTAATTAAATATTACTTTGAAATTCAAAGCAATATGATATCTTAACTAAAGACATTTTACTGCATAGTGCATATATATGAGAATATTATCTTGGATTAAAGAATCCTTTTTTACCGTGTAGTAGGTCAGAAGCATAATAATTTACCCAAATCCATTGCAAATTTATCTCTATTTGTGCAGCATGAAGATCTGTGCAGACAAATTTGATATGTAGTTGATTGTACGTGCAAACATAACCTAATAGGTGACACATTTCCCGCCATTTTCCGTTTCTAACCTGCTAGCACCAAGACCGTGGCCCTAATGAGCCAAATTACTATATATATCATACTAACTATACTTACACGGAACCCCTTACGCGGTAATATGTTAGCATGACTGGGCACATAATGTGTTATTTATTCGGTGCTGTAGCACTTAGGTTGATTTATTTTTAGTTTTCCTATTTACTGTAATGTGGCACTAACAAATAATTTTCATAGAATCTCATCAATTTCTTTTCCTTTACCTAAAGATTCAGCTTTGTTTTATATTTTTATGCTGACCAGCTATGTTCCTGTTCTATGTTTAGTTTTTATGAGCAAGATATTTATTGTATTTTCATGAATCTGTTGAATATTAGAAGATCGGAAATTGACACCCCTTAGTAAGTCGTCATTTTCCGAATTTGTCATTCGTCGTTTATTTTGCAATAGAGGTTTTAGGTTATTGTCATTCTAAGAAGTTGTCGTTCTCAGCCTGAGGAGAACTCGACCCGTGACCAGCGAGTATAGAAGTAACCAGCAACTCTTGACTGTATCTCCCACTTTTTGCTTATCTGTTACGTCGTAACAATTATGACCTTTGGGTTATTAACACAAGTTGAAAAATCCAAGTGGTATAATAACGCTTTTAAATTCGTGCTTTGCTTATAAATGTAATAACTTTAAAAACAATTTCATTTGACACAATATTATTAATAGAGCTACAAGATACAAATTTTTCCAGCTAATAAACAAAACGAGTTTATAAAACCTACAGCTAGAAAGTTGTAAAACTGTGCAAGCTAAATGTTTGCAAGTGCCATTACCACAGACTGTGGCCATAACAACTGTTTGTGCAGCTTCAAATACAGATAGCTGAGTATTATGTGCGTTTACAGTGCTAACAAACGTTAAGGCACTTAGGGCGTGGCGATGACTTGGATTGGGTACCGACACTGTAGCTCAGATTTTTATTTTATTTCGTGTGGTAAAAATGATATAGACACACTTAAACCCACTCAAAGCCACTTGATATTTGAATGCGCCCAGGTAAGCTGGCAGCTTCTGTTGGCAGTATACACACAGTTGTTATACAGGTTTTTTTTTCAAAATCTAGATTGGGAGTAATCTTCTCAAAAATTGATCCCGACTGTTGAAATAAGACTAGGTACTTGTCTTGTTTTGTTTTTTTTAGTATAAGAAGTCGGGTGTTTAGATAATTTAAATTAAAATTTATTTTTTTTATCTTACGATACTTTCAATAACAGTACCAGATTAGTTTTTTTTAAATTTCTACATTAGTAAGTAAGTAAAAATGCTTTATTGCACCAAAACACGTAAAGTTACAAATTGAGACTTATAATAGGTAAAATATGTACAATAGGCGGCCTTATCGCAAGTGCAATCTCTTCCAGGTAACCTAAGCGAACGGAAAGAGATGAACATAAACGGCGGTGCATGAACAGAGAGATAGAAAAGAAAATTAAGACAATAAGAGAGTACAACATATGTAAGAAAAAAATAAAATAAATTGATGAACTAAATATAAAATCTATCTATATACAATAATAAAACAGTAAAAATATTTTGTCTGTACATTTAGTATTTTTGACTAAAATGGATAGAGGGACACTTAAAAAGAACAATAGAAAGCAAAAACTTTTTTTTTTAATTTCTTGTCTGTCTGTCTGTCTGTATGTATGTACGCGTTTCACGCAAAAACTACTAGACGGATTTGAATGAAACTTTTTTTGTTGTTTAGCTATTAAGCCTGGGCAACATATAGGCTATAATTAATTTTGAAAACTGGAACACCTGATGAAGAACCATAACAGAACAGCTAAACTATAAGAAATATGGAAATGGTGCCTTAACAAAAGTCGTTCAACCTGATGAGCATTTTCTGCTGACGTATAAAAATTGAAGATCTGGAACATCTGATGAAGAACTGCAAGAGACCAGCTACACTATAACATATATGGAAATAGCGCCTTAGCAAAAATCGTTCAACCTGATGAGCATTTCTGCTGACGTATAAAAATTGAAGATCTGGAACATCTGATTAATAACTCCAAGAGACCAGCTACACTATAACATATATGAAAATGGCGCCTTAGTAAAACTTGATGAATCTGATGAGCATTTTCTGTAAACGTATAAAAATCGAAGATCCGAAACATCTGAAACTGTTTGGAACAAAAAAGACTTTTCATCTAAGCGAAACTTACGCGGGCGAAGCCGCGGGCAACAGCTAGTAATATAATAAATAAATAAATAAATACGGACAAATCACACAAATTGAGCTAGCCCCAAAGTAAGTTCGGGACTTGTGTTATGGGATACTAACTCAACGATACTATATTTTATGACAAATACATATATAAACATTTTCCATCTTGACTTGACCGGGGATCGAACCCGGGACCTCCGGTGTGGCAGTCTGGCGTGATAACCGTTAGGCCACGGAGGTCGTCAGGTATAATAAATATAAACAGTAGTGTTAGTGTAGTAATCCAAAACACATCGTGAACATGTTCTTACCGGTAGGTACTTAAACTTCCAACACTAATTGTAAAGTTGAATCCTAACTCTACCGATGCAACTTTGGGCTAAATCCTAAACCATTTGCTTCACTCGCAATTGCTAAGTTTAGTATTTTAAGACCTACAGTGTAAGAGAAATGGTTCATTTACGTTACGAAAAGTAGGTATATTCCTTCGTATTATATGTGAAACAACAAAAACAGTTGCCTTTGCCTTTGACACTCAGTCATTCGAAAAAAAAAACTTAGTGATGAATTAAATATAGAAGTTCTAAAAAAAACTCTGAAGATTCTATCAGAAAAATTAATTTACTTAAGGCAGACAAGATTAATTAAAAACAGCATATTAAAACCCAAAATTACTTACAAAACTGTGCTGCTTTTCTAAACTATTCAAAATGTTTATCACAAAACGTGCAAGCCCCATGAAATTACCAAACTTTTCAACTAAAGAGGGCCATTCATACAACTAGCGGTATTAAAATAAAATTTCTCTCCCATGGGGCACTTTTGCTAGTTCCGAGTACTGACATTAAAGTGGGACCAGCCGCGTATAATTGTGACGCATTGCGGTATTTTTACTAATGTTTCGAGATAACAAAATTGGTTATATAAAGTACTAGTGATGAACCAAGCTTCGCGCTAGAAAGAATTTCAAGTTTTCTAACGGGTGGCTATCCAAACAATTTTTTTTTCAAATTGGGCCTATAGTTTCCAACAAACAAATAAGTTTTTCTGCTTCATTGTATTAGTGTTTATTTACAACTATTACTAAAATAAGTACTAAGAAATAAAAGTTAAGTTATATAAAGGATACTAGCTTTCGGCCGAGGCTTTGCCCGCGTGAATTTCCCACGGAAACAGTGCTTTTCCCGATATGAAAGATACCCTATATCCTTCTCCGTACTTCTAACTATCTGTATGCGAAATTTCAGGAAGATTGGTTCTGTAGATGAAGCGTGAAGAGGTAACCAAGAAATAAATAAACAAACAAGCAAATAAACAAACAAACTCACTTTCGCATTTATAATATTAGTTAGGATTGGGATTAGGAATACTTAGGAATTAGGAGTAAGGATTAGGATGATGGTAAAGATAATTAAACACGACATTACTTGAGTAGGAAGAAATAAGTCATATTACATCTCTCTTTCAGCCAAAAGACGTCCACTGCTGGACAAAGGCCTCCCCCAAGGATTTCCACAACGACCGGTCTTGCGCTGCCCGCATCCATGCGCATCCCGCGACCTTCACCAGGTCGTCGGTCCACCGAGTGCGAGGCCTGCCAACACTACGTTTTCCGATTCGTGGTCTCCACTCGAGAACTTTTCTGCCCCAACGGCTATCTGTTCTACGAGCTATGTGCCCCGCCCACTGCCACTTAAGAATCGCCAAACATATTACATTAAGAGCCTTAAATAAAGAAGTGAATGGACTTTATAATTAAATGGCAAAAGTTTTATATTAAAGAAAAAAAATTCTTTCATTCAAACGAAAATGTTTGTCCCGTTTAAAAGCAAATCTAGGTTCTTTAAATGCGTTTATTTAAGTTCAACATTCACCTGGGCTTTAATTAGTTTAAGTTAAAGCTTAAACAGTCGAGAGCTTTCGTTAAAGTACTTTTGTAGGAAAAGTGAGTGGGAAAAAGCTTGGGAAATCATTACTTAGTATCATTTCAAGATTTATTTCGTGGTCTACTCTGTTATCATATATGCTAGTATATTCATAAGTAGCATATTGAGGCTATTGTTTTTTTTTTTTTAACATAACATTTTTCGAAAGTGGTACGTTTATATTATTTTTGAACAATGTTAATTAAAATATTAAGCAGTCTTGCCGGTTTCAGTGCACCATTTCTGTGCTGTGACAATCTATAGCGGCGGAAACAGAATGTTTTTTTTTTTAAATAACTTATTCAATATAACATAAAAAAATACGCAATATCCATCCATTCTCTCCTTGAAAATGATACATACAAGATCGAAACAGTCCATCCGCATACTCCGTATAGTTTCTCGAGTTTTTTTTTTTTTTTACTATTATTGTTACGTTGTTTTTATTTTAAATTAAAGACTTCCTTTATTTTATGCTTTCACATACTTATATGCTAGAAATATCTGAGAATCGTAGCAAGTCAAAATCCCTAGTCTCCGCCTACCGTATAATTTTATTTATTTAAACTCACAGAAACATATGTTAAAGTACAATGGGCGGACTTAATGCAACAGCATTTTCTACCAGTCTACCTTAGGGTCATTCAGAGAACATTAATACTACATTATAATACGCGTGATAATAATGTATTTTTGTATATATGTATATTTGCTACAAGATATATAGAGATATAGTTGAGGACGTCATTGTATAAAAACATTAGTGTAATAGTGGAAATATTAAAAAATAACCTACCTATTCGAAAAAAAATTACCTCAATATTATTACGGCAACTGTAAATAAAATCGTTTTATATCATATAAAAGAAAAGTAATAGCGACCTTCGACCCCTCTGTTGTGTCGGCGAAATAGTGATTTGTATGGAAACCCTGGCGATTTCACGCGAAATATACTCATGGAAAATTGCTTGGATTCAGTCAATGATGGTAAAGATTTTTGTGGAAAATGTTATAAAGAATAATAAGAGTAATTACAAGCTTTCAATGTATGTTTTATAAAGGTGTTATTTAGTCTTACTTCCTATGAATTCAGTCTTATATTGCCATGCTTGAAATTAGTAGTATTATAGATATTTATGCTATTATATATTAAAAACACCGGAGGATGGGCAGCAGCATCTTTCCGCGTACTATGCCATCACACTGCGATCGCCAACCCGCCTGCCAAGCGTGGCGATTACGGCAAAACCCCCCACGGATAAAATCCTTGGGGGAGGCCTTTGTCCAGCAGTGGACGTCTTTAGGCTGAGAGAGAGAGAGAGATGCTATTATATATTTGTTCTTCATTCGGCCCAAATGTATGCTTGCTTTGTCCTGAATTTGGGACAAAGCTAGCGTATGTAATCAAAAAATATGTTATGCGTTCATCCCAAATGTATATTTGGGATGAACGCATAACATATTTTTTGATTTATTCTTCGTACGGCCCGAACCTTCGGCCCACATTCCAAAAAAATCTCTGTTTGTCCTATACCACCATTGTATTCTCACTCCGTCCCAAATTATTATTACTTTTAAAGTATAGTCAACAAAAAATAAAGTGTTTGTGATATTTTCAAGGAATTATTTTGTAATAAAACTATTTCTTCATGTTGATGTTATTAGTATTAGTTCAAAATTTTATTACGTGGAGTACACGAAGAGAATCAATAGTTAAAACTATTAATCTTTACGAAAATTACGCTGACGGTAATCCGTTCATACTCCTCCGTCAGCGTAATTTTTACATAATATTCTTAAATTCAGCACAGTAAAAGTTTATATGAAAAAGACGTGCAGAAAGCTTTTAAATAAATTATTTAATAGGTATGGTCTAATTTCAATTATTGGATGACCTCTAGTAAGACAGTAATAATTTGTCACCTTTTTTACTGACTATACTTAAAAGTACATTTGGCTCATACAAAAAAAAATGGGCCGTAGAAGGAACCTGAATTACGACAGAGGGAGAATAAAATAAAAGTTAGTTTGGGCCGAAGTAAGCATATAGTATGGTTTGAACCGATAATTTTTGATTGGGGCCGGAACTGTGTGGGCCGTACGAAGAATAAATCTATTTTTTAAGTGGGGCGAAAAATTGTGGGCCGAACGTTGAAAAAACTAAAGTTGATACCATCAAACATTGCTTACTTTCTTTATTCAATGTGTTATTGATATTATTATTGAGCTCAAGTTTTGTGCGTTCATTTTGATTCAATTGATGTGTTTTGAATATAAACCTAGCGTTATGGAATTCTGGCTCTTAAGTTTATAGGCAAAAGTAAGAAAATTCGGAGTACATATTTTTTCACTTTATCAAACTCCTAGGCAATTTGTCAGCTCACAACCGAGCTCACTGAGCCTAACGTTTTCAATTTACACCTTTCAAAACATGCGTCTTGAATCGAGTAATGTATATTCGCAAATATTGTAAGAGTTTCAGTGGCAAAGGTTTTTTCGGATTCATTTTTTATTGCTATTCATAACTTACAAAAGAATACGAATTCTATTAAACGCACGCCTATTTAATTTAGATAAAGTCAACAACTTAATTCTCTCTCTCTCTCTCTCTCAGCCCAAAGACGTCCACTGCTGGACAAAGGCCTCCCCCAACTTAATACTCTTTTCAAATTCATAGCAACAGACAAAAGCCAGTTTCAGTTGTTGTCCTTATAGATACTTCTATGCTGGTCAAGGAGCAAAGGAAAAAAATAGAATATGACAGAATATGACTTCCCGTGCAAAGTGTAAAAGTCAATCAAGGGATCAAACTGGGGTTTCCTCCCATAGACGATGAGATAGCAAGCCGTCAATATATCTTATGAATTCTACCAGTTACCCGACAATCCTGCTGAACGTGGCATTCGACGTACAGAGCCAAGATAGAGAATAACTCTAGGCTCTGTCTACCTCGTAAAGAAAAAAATTACAAAAATACAAATTTTTACTCGTTTAAAAACAGCAGCGAAATTAAATTTCAAAAGTACACATCGACTTTGCAAAGAAAAAGCGTATTATCGTAATTTGTTTACCGAAGAAGCGGAAATAAACAAATAAACAAAATTAATTCGCTTACCTAAGAAGCTCGTAAACACAGCTTGGATATTAAGCGACTTACGCGTTTTTTTACTTTGAATAAAAAGTATTAATAGCTTTTTAGGAAAGCTTTATTCAAGGCGAGGGATTTTGGTAGGTACTTCGTAAAAGATAAGTTAAACTTTTCGGAAAGAATGTGGAGGATAATGGCTCTACTTTTTTAAAAGAAAGTATTTGTGACAAATGCGACATATTTATTAAACCGTGCTAGTATAACAAAAAAAAAAATGAATAAAACAAATTTATCGGCAAAGGAGCCATGATGTAAAAAGTTAAATCATTTGTGAAATGGTGGTGACGTCACGACGGTTGTCAATAGGTCTCAGGTTGAATCCCACTTCTGATGATTATTTTCCAATGTGACTCACATTTTATTTTTTTAAATAATCCGTGAATATTAAGCTTATTTTAATAGACCAGCGATTTAATGTCGAAGTATGCAATGACGATGCTGACTATACATATACCTAGTCTGACTGGTTTATCACTCACAGGATTACTTTGACCAAAAATCAACGCTTGTCACCAACGACGGAGGATCAGTATAAGGAAATCTCTTCAAAGATATCCCCACTATCGCCCCTGGGTATCCATTTCAAATGGGTCACATTAATCCACATTCAAAGACATAGGTATGTGTCACTTGGCGTCCTAAGCGTTTTTGACTGCCCACTTCTTTATCCCGTTGTCCCAGTTGAATACGCCGAAATGTGTCCTATCACAAAATAGAAAACAAATTCAAAAATAATCCCTATCCATTCCATTGCTCGCTTTGGACTCCATCACTTGTAATAAGTGGTTTGATTTGATAACGGGATAGATAAATAATATAAGACCAAAATGTACACTTAATGAATATACAGGGATATTTTGAAACCTTTGGCCAAATTTTCGCAGCAGATTTGGTTGATGAAATTAGCAGGTTTACAAAAAAATCTATGTCAAAAAATTAAAAAAATCCCATACAAATTGGTCGATCAGCTGATGGGACTTAGTATGAAAAGTTGAAATTTTATGTTATTCTTTCACAATAAATTTCTTTCAGACGTAGTTGTATTCCAAGTACTGAGCATATTGTAAAAATTTGGCCAGTAGTTAAAAAATAACCCTGTAGATTTTGGAGATGGAAATTATAACTTTTGATGTGAGTATTTATTATTGTAAATGAACGGCAGATATCGGAAAATTGCATGATGCACGACGCAATTTTCTGACACAGCATTCGAGTAAATTTTACTGCCAAGCCGCGCGATGTTTTACGCCATATAAAGAATTTAAAAAAATTTAACGATATGTGAATAAACAAATAACTAGATGTTAAAGCAAGAACGTTAAAGTTTTTATTACATAGGCGAGTAAACTTTTGATAATAGCGTAAGTTATAACGATGTGTTCACGCAAAACTTTAATAAATCACATCAAATATTTCCCATGAAGATTACGATCTGTCGCAAACACATGTCTGTTAACTTAGTCCATTTCTCCTAAAGTCCTGAAAGCCACTAATTTGGCGATACTGGCGCCTGTCCAAATGTGGTCCGCTTAATCAAGATCTATAAGCAAAATGTACATTATTATCATTGATTTGTTATTACTAGAGTTGACATCGATATTATTTTATTTTTCCATACTTTATAAGGACCTACATGAAATATTTTATTTTGATACTTCTTACATTGAATTGTATTTATTGTTTATTTACATTTTAGTTCTAATACCAAGTCAAAACAATTTTCACAATGATAATAAAGTACGATAAATTTCAAGGCAAAAGCTAGAATACTTTATGAATCAAGTCAATCATAGCATATATATTCGTTTTTTGTGAATAATTTATAAGCATTGCAAGCAATTTATAATCTAATATCTATATTTTATTGCATAAAGAACTGAAGGTTGATATTATGTAAAACGCACGTAGGTGAAAAATCAATTTTATCATCAGCATGTTGTTAGAATACCAAATAATTTAAGAATTCATATTTGGAAGAAGCGTGTAAAAAAGGCGATTCTGTCGCTCTAGGCTTGAAAGTTAATTCGTGTCTAGATAGACAATCTCATTTCGTATTCCGTGCACATGTAAACCAAGACGTCGCGTCGCTTCTTGTCATTTCACTCAATGATTACGACTGTTTGTGGTAAAATGTCCTCGGAAAACATCGGAATAGGTCGTATCTTACCGACGTAATGTTGGGTGGCGAAAAAGATGAACTTGGAAAATCATTGCCCAGAATGAACTGCAGTTATGCGTACTTGGTCGTTATTATTGAGGAAAAATGTTATATAATAACAGAACATTAGTTTTGTTTTGTTTTTGTCGACTTTGTGGTATAAATTATTATACTAGTATAAAAATATGTTTGCAATGAGAATTTTGTAACAAAACGAGTTATAAATTAATAAAAAAATAAAAAAAGTTTTTTGATAAATTCTAATGGAGCCAAGTAGTGGCATGACCTACTACTTGGCCCCATTAGGATTTCCCATCATCCAAATTCATCCATATGCTGAATATGATGAAAAAAAATTTTTAGGTCCATTTCATTCCACGTAATTCGCTGGACTTTTTCAACGCATAGAACTAGTATAATTAAATTGCATTCTAGAAATCCGAGCAACGTTTTACGGACAGACGCACCGTTATTCCAGCTCGCGTTGAATTTAATGAATTAAATGAAATTTAATGAAACTCTACCCGTAATGGTTTTTACACTTTGAGGTTTTATTCTCATTTTTAAATTTATTATCTGTGCTCTGACGGTTTTTTAATGTTCGTTGTCTAGGCACAAAATTAATTTTGGTGGATATAATTAAAACAATATTTAAGTTTCCTGGTTGTTTACTTATTTTAGGAGATAATTGGCTGTTTTTGAACTTAAATATGAAAAATGTTGACGATTAAGTTTGAAATTAAAGTGCCACATTAAAATGGAACTGGGTCATAATATGTCCGAATAATACATACACACATGCATAGAATCACGTCTTTATCCCTTACGGGGTAGACAGAGCCAAGAGTCGTGAGACTAGAAGGCCACGATTAGCTGAATAGTGAGCTGTCTGATGGAATGCAGATTCAGATATAGTGACAGGTTGCTAGCCTATCGCCTATGAGTGGAGGAATCTCCAGTTTAAAGCCCTTTCCTTCGATTGACTTTTACAATCTGTGCGGGAAAAGAAGCAGCTGGCACATTCTATTTTTTCTTCACTCCCAGACCAGCATGGAAGCAAATAAACCTAGAATTCATTATATATCGTTGTCTTTAACGCGTTTTAAAAACAAAGTTTAGTAATATAATAAAGAGACAGGTAGAAGAATGACAGAGATCTTTACTGCGTAGTTGGACGGTACAGGCTCAAAAAATAATATCACGCCAAAATATTTACTCAAAAAATTCTCGCTCACCGAAACCATTTTTTGTACAAATGAAGACACTTTATATAATAAATATAAAGAGGATAGCGTCGGGACGGGGCTCCTATGGGAATGAACGCTCCGTGACTTCCTAATAGGGCCGCTTACCCTGCCACGACAATCGCTGGATGGCTTTAAATTTTATTACAAAGTGGCTTGTAATACTAAACGAATCGACTGTTATTTACAAGTAGTACAAGCAAATGGATGTGAATTGAAACTAATTTGAGAAAAAGAGTTATTTCTTGAAGCGCATCAATTTTCAAGCGCATCAAATGAAGCGAACCAAAACTTTTTGCAAAGCGCACCAATGGTCAACGTTTGAACAGGTACTAATATTTTAGGTCCTTTAACATGAAATAATTATTATCAATAAAATCTTAAGGTATATTGCGAAATTTAAAAGATTCAATTCAGATTTCAGGTTGAGTGGTGTAATGTAAGATGAAAATTCTATCAATATCCAAGTGCTTTTAGACTTGTCGCCAAATTGTGATTTTCTTTCTGGTTGTTGTGCAAGGTTGTAAAAGAATACCTCTCCTTTCAGTGTGCCTCTTGGCATAGGCCTCTTGTAGTAACTCCCAGTGTTTTCCATCCCCAATCACTGACCGCTGCTGATTACAAAACCAGAAATCAGTTTAAAGTCTTAAAATTACGACCCGCGAATTTAAATATGGGGCGAGACAGTGGGCCGAATGAAAACAAACCTTCTTAACTGGACCTTCCATTCAACAGTACCAATGGACACATTGTTAGAATAGCTCCTAATCAAATTGGCATGTGGGATTTTGGACCCCTAACTGATCTCTGCCAACCCGCGATAAGACAGCGTGACAGGGATGGGACTGTCTGAACAAAATGGACTTTTACAAGTCGCTTGATTTTAGCCTTTAAGGTTAAGGTGCCATTATGTGACCTGGAAAAAATCTATGTATCATACGCAAATTTAAAATACGACAAAGATTATGTTCATTTGTATCATAACGCTTAAAGCCGTATGATACAAATGAACATAATCCTAATCCTAACTAATATCATAAATGCGAAAGTGAGTTTGTTTGTTGATTTGTTTGTTACCTCTTCACGCTTTATCTACTGAATCAATCTTCCTGAAATTTTGCATACACATAGCTGGAAGTACGGATAAGTCCTATTATATTATTACTAGCTTTCGCCCGCGGCTTCGCTGAATTTCCCACGGGAACAGTGCTTTTTCTCGGGATGAAAGGTACCCTATGTCCCTCCGTACTTCTAGCCATATGTATGCGAAATTTCAGGAAGATTGGTCCAGTAGATAAAACGTGAAGAGGTAACAAACAAACAAACAAACTCACTTTCGCATTTATAATATTAGTTAGGATGCATTTTAAGCCTCTCTTGGTCTTCTTATTCTAACTAGTTTTCTAGCTCTAGTGAGACAGTTCACATACTTTCGTATCTACCTGAGCTACACAGCTTAGCTAATCCACATACCTACTTCTCTGTAGTAGAACCGCACCTTAAACGTGGCGGAATCTGGACTTTTTGAATAAAATCCCGTTAGGTCGGACCGTTTGCCCAATTCAGAGCTTGACGGATTTAATCCCGGTCCTCAGCCAATTAAATTTTCGAAACTTGTGCCAAAAGGACGTACGAGTAGGATGAAATAATTTAATTAATTGCAACCCTGCTATTATACATTTTATTAATTAGTTATCTTATAACAAGTTTTACACTTGAGAGTGTTATTTCTTATCTTGTGCATCGTCATCATAAAATTAAAGAGCGAGGCTCTTGTCGATGGAGTTCCTTCCATTTTTCTCTTTCCATTGCTAACTCTTTTACCTCTTTATACGACACGACGTTCACTTTCTCCTTTATTTGCCTCATATAACTCTGTCTTGATCTCCCTAGGTCTTTCTTCTTTTCCTTCCTCTATGATATCTAAAAATGACGTATTAAGTGCACTAACATTTTCTGTTTTCTATATTTTTTTTGTTTTCTATGTTTTCTATATTTTTGATGATGAGGTTCTTTTTCTTCTGCATAGACATCTTTTATTTGCATTTATCTCAGACAAAGAACTGTGTACAAATAACCTTTTATTCCTTTTCCCTGACAATAGATAAATATTTTGTGATGAATATTTTCACACTTCTATTTGCATTTGTATAAATATTACTAATATCAGATTTTTTACCTAATCTTTTTTACCTATTAGTTAGGTATATTTTTTTTAAAAATCTGGTATATGACAACCACATTTATGAGAAAACAAAACCTACTTCCCGTTGTTGCAATCACAGTTTGACAGCAATAAATCTTTTTAATAAAGTATACCTCTTGAAAAAAAATTTCAATACCAATCTTGAATATAAAAACATTGCTTAAAAAACAGTCGTTCGTATCTTCAATCGCCAATCAAATTGAAATACTCAAAAATACTATTAAGCACTTCACTTCAAAAGGGATTTTCTCCGGAATGGAATCTATATTTGATTCCTCCAATAATAAGATTTCTCCTGAAATTAGGGCTTCGTCCCACGGGATCACTTTAAGGATTCCTCGGTTATTTATTTACATATGTGATACGCGACACATTTTCTTTTGACGACAGAAATTGGGTTTGCAAACTTGTACGTACTTGTAAGAAATTATAGTCACGTATAAAATCGATCTTACCAATTTAGAAACGCAAAAGTTTGGAGTGTATTTTTAGATGGATATTTATTTATTATATCTGAATTGTATGATAGCATAATAGGTGGACTAAATGCTCAAGAATTAAACGTGCACCAGATCGCCTTGTTTGGTTGGTTGGTAGGTTAAGATCACCTTGGTTGAAGGCTGGTTTACAACAGTCGTTTGTCTATGAAATTATGTTGCAAAGAACTGGCTGCCTGCACTGTTGTAAACAAGTTATAAGCCGCAATTTTGAATAGCAGTACACCTGTCTAAAGTAAACTCCATTTATTCTTACCAGTCATGTAAACAATCTTACCATGTCTTTTTGTGATTTAACAACAATATAAATTAAAATAGACTTTTTAGGAAATTACTTTCGTGGTTAATAAATGTTAGACTTTAGAATGTTTAGGTTTGAACTAATATTTTATTTATTTTCAACAAAATTCAACAAAAAGTACTGTGAAGATTGTTTACTTGATGGGACTGGTAAGAATAAATGGAGTTTACACTATCTGTCAGTATACATACAGTAGTAATAGTAGATTTGTGACTCAATCTCGCCTTAGTGAATTAAAAAAAAAAGTTAAAGGAGTATTAAAAGATATGACAAATAGTATAGACATCTACTTAGCGGAGTCCTAAGAGGAGTTACGCAAGTCACAAGGCAACAAATTTATTCAAATTTTGTTAAAGCGGGATAGCAAATTATGTCAAACTTTATTCTGAAAAAAAAATCTATGTTGAAATTGAGCGGCGTTATTACACCGACATCTAATCTCAACTTCGGCTCCGTAAACGACTCCTCATAATTTGTCTTTTTGATGAGCTTCCGACCGGGGAAATAGCTCCGAACCTTTTATTTTGAAGACCCATGAGGACCTTGATTAGGATATGAGAGGGGATTTTCCTGTTTATTATAAAAAAACGATTTTCTCTCAAATTGAATTTTTTTTTATTCACAAAAAAAGAAATCTATTGAATGTGCATTTAAAAAAATGCTGATTTTTTTAAATATTTGTAAAAATTTACTATATTTTTCGAGCAACATTTATTTTTTCATGTAGAAAATGTCTTTTATTTTTTCAATTTTTTTAAATTTTATTGGCATTTACATTATACATCTAACTTACTGCAATACATTAATGGTTAAACATATTTCTTCTTCCACACTTCTAGTCAAAAATACTCGCCATTTTATACTGGTACTTTTGAATCTGAATATGTCTAAAAAGTGGAGTAAAAAGTTCACTAATGCAAGAACGTTTCTACTCGTACTGCGGCACATCTGTCGCATTTAAAAAGCATAATTTGAATAAAACTCTTTCTAGTTCTCCAATTTTGAATTTAATTTATTTACCGACAATTTTTTTTTCCCCTGAATCAGGAAATGGGATGGTTGTGTTGGCAAATTACAAAGTACCTATAAATATGAAGAAAATATTCAAATTAAAAGCTGTAGCTGTAGACGTTGTTTTATACTACGTAATAATAGCTTGAAGAACTGTATCCCATCATATAACGGCAGGTTGCAGCGTTGGAGCATGCTCTCATTGTTTATGACAGGTCACAGGATCAGGTAGGAGACATACTTAGTACAAACTTATACCTGCTTATGTGTTTATTCCTTCTGTCACGGCGGCGTTTTAGTTAGGTACCAATTATTTAACAATAGACGCAATGCCGCATGCGATCTCTTCGTCGTTGAAGGAGTAGTTTAAATTTAATAAAGACATGCGTAAATTAGGAATAGCGTCAAGATTATATTCTCAAGAAGAGGTAAATAATTAAGAAAAAGAATTAGGTATATAGAAAACTAGCTTAATCACTCGTGTTAATCTTTACTTAGTGGATGCCTACGTCATAACATCTACCTGCATGCCAAATTTCAGCCCGATCCGTCTAGTGGTTTGGGCTGTGCGTTGATAGATCACTATGTCAGTCAGTCAACCTTTGAGTTATATATATGTCGGAGCGATTACATTAGTTAAATTAACTGTGGTTTATTTTGTGGTTTATTTTGTTAGTTAATCAATGGTTTAAAAACAGTTTTCAAGACGGTAGACGGTACGCGTCGGAAATGTGTCATTTGAGTTACTCTCACTTTGTAATAAAATCTACGTGCGATCGATATGACATTAAAGCGAGGTAGTCTTGTTTGTGGCGTGGCGCGTTGCAGATGTGTCGCCTGGTTGTGTTGAATTCTCAGTAGCTATGTAGTCAGTGATTGAATAGTGTTATTGTCGTGTTACTTGGTGCGTTAACGATGTGACGGTGTGTGATGGTGTTGTCAGCGCGATATTGGAGATCTTCGTTGTTGGACAGTTTTGATGGTTAAACTGTGTTTGGCTAGTTAGCACGGAAGACCATTCAGTAGAACTCACTGGTTGAAATGGATTGATCTGTGCGTGGTGGGGCACGATCCTATGCCGTGGGTAGGTTAGGGCACGGACCCTGGTGTGGACGTGACATGTGGACTAAATGAGAGGTTAGTGCTAGATGATTTCTTAATCCGTTAATATCCGATGAATCCCTGGATGCTTTGGGCTGTAACTTGAGATAGGAGTTGTTTACCCTGTCTATTAAGAGCTGTGCATGTTATTTTGGAAATACCCTCATCCTGACAGTTAATATTTTGATCTGAGTCTAATGCCCACATGTGTTTCCGCGTGAACCTGTTGTTAAAGTACCTGTACTGTTGTGTTTACCGCTCTGGTCATCGATATCTGAGCTCGGCTCCCCTGAACCCATGATTATCTGATAATTCTGATGTTGTGATGTTGTGCTCCATTCCGACATATATATTAGGCCTGGCAAAAGTGTATCATCTAGGCGAATGGATCATTTGTATCTGCATCAGTCCAAAGATTCGTATCAGTGGAACGTATCATTATCATTTGAATCACTGAACGAACGAAACTCATGTATCTAGAGCAGAAATTAAATTGCTTGCGCGAATCAATTAAATAACTCCCTAATTAGCTTTTAAATTGACCTTTGTTAGTTAATGGCATACATTTTTAATAAAAAAAATACATGATAGTAAAATATATGTACACATTAGTTTTATAATTAAGCATTTAAATAAAATGGATTCCCCTTCATACTTATCTCAGGCTTGACTTACAGTGAGTATATTACCTAAATAAATAAAATTTATTAGTCTATGGATACATTAAATGTATGTACCTTTTGTGTCAATAAATATATTTGTATTTTGTACTTTACGTGTGTACTATTTTGTTTGCGTTAAACCGAACAGCTCGATCTCACTCTTTCGTGAAGTTTCGTGTCAGCGGATGCAGTGATTCGGTGATCGCGATTCGCATATACCTCAAATTGACCGAGATCCAAAAGAGCCGAATGAATGATACAGATACACTATTAGTATATATTCGAGATACGCTTCAGTGTATCACTTTGAAGAAACGACTCACTGAGTCGACTCAGTTAAGAGTTACACACGTCTAATATATATATAGATATAAATATAAAGCACGAGCTACGCCCCGGGCTTCGCTCCCATGGGAATTTCGGGATAAAAAACCCTATGTGTTGTATTATAGGTATTTTTCTACCTGTGTACCAAATTTTATCAGAATCCGCCCAGTAGATTTTGCGTGATTGAGGAACAAATATAGTCACAAACTCACATTCAAAATTTCGCATTTATTTCATAGGAAATAATGGCTTAAGGAAGTAAATCTACGTAAAAGGTAGTTTGCAGTCGACAGCACACAGTTGGAGCTCGCATTGTTTGAGACAGGTCACAGGATAAGGCCGGAGACAGACTTAGCGCAAACTTCAGCCGTTTCCTTTGGGAGATTTGCAGTAGTTTTACACTGCAGTATTGTTTAGTGTACGCCTCTGGGAGGGTAAGCAATTTATTAATGCTTAAATAAGTATTTTCAAAAACTTCGTTTCTGCAAGCTTTTGTTTATGATAAATCAAAAAACTCCACGGATATGTTATTACGATTGCCTTAAAAGGAGTGTTATGTTTTCAGAGTTCATGCATGCATATTGTGTTTCTTTATTTCACTACACTTTCTTCCGAAGAGGGTTATCATATTTACGCTCACTAATTAGCGCTACTGGCGAATATGATCATGTCAATCGTACAATACTGTCATTTGAATTTGGCACTGACATTGACATTTGATATTGACAGCGTTGTATATCTGACAGATATCTGTCATCTGGTGGAGTATTTGAATGCGATAGTCCTCATTCCTGAACGCCTTGACAAAGGCGCGCCCGTGTCAAGCGTGCCTGTCCCCTAGCGGGAAAACGTGTCGGCCGACGGGCCATCCCGCTGGCCGCTCCGACCCTCTCGATGGAGAGGTGTTCGTGTGAGCGAGCCGTGCCGAGGCCGCCGTGGTAGCGGCCGTCGCGCCGGGGCTGTGGAGCGAAAATAGGACATGGTCCCGGCATAAATGCAGTAGGCGTTGACACCGTGTGGGTTTGGTGGGTTCGAGTCCCACATAGCTGTCCGGCCTCCCGTGGGTGGATGGACGAGACCAGGATCTTTCCACACGTAAAAAAAAAGGTACATGTGTACAGTACAACGTAATATATCGTTAGATTTCTTACGTTGTCCCGGGTAACATAGGCTATGTGACCTGTAGAACTTTAGTCGTTTTTTTTATAGCATACGAGCAAGCGGGTCAACGGATGTAAAATAGTCAACACTGTCCATGGATAACTGCAACCAGGAGTGTTGCCGGCCTTTCAAGAAGACATAGACTATTTTTTTGTACAATTTATTTATCTTGGCACCGACTTCAACTCGAGCAAGTGCCAATAAGTACATTTTACTCTTCCTCTTAGATTAAATCAGCTTACCTTGTTTCTTCACGATTTTGAGTGCTATATTGAAGTCATTTTTCTTTTAATGTTATACCTATATGTATTCATACAAAACTTCAGGTCAATCAGAAACAAGAGACCGACGAATAGCAATAAAAGTAAAATAAAATAAATGCTTAGCTTGTAGTAAAATAGATATTTTTCCATTTAACTACTCAACTCAAAAAAGCGCAAAAACATTTCAATTCCGATGCCATGTCTACAGCGCGAATAGATCTAAAAAAGTATAACTAACCTATATCGGAAATAAACAAGCAAAGAGAATTTGTGGACGATATCTGTATCGGAAAATGTTAGTGCGTGAGAGGGAATAGTGGAACATAATATGCACATATAGATATGTTTATTGGTTCCTACGTATTGATTACGGATTGTTTTTCAGTAAACACATGTTGAAGATACCATGATACTACTTCAGAAGACGGAGTATATAATAAAGTCAACAAACTTTATTAAACTTACGATTTAATGAAACATAAAAAGGTTAGTTATCAATTTAGCAATAGTGAACATATAATACTGGGAGCTTCACTCCTTGGTAGAAAGTATCACTATTACCTACATAAAAAAACTCCACTCACGCCTTGGAAGAAGGTCCCTACAAGCAAATTGTTTTTAGTAAAGCCAATTCGAAGACGTGTGGCGGCTTTGGTGACGACGACTTTGGCGACTAACGGACATATTGTTGCAAAAATGTACAATGATGGCGTCTTATAAATAAAGAGATCTTAGTAGGAATAACTTCTTAACTGATTTGTCTTCTTTGTATGTATCTACTCGTACAGAGTTTGAAAATCCTTAATCTGCCACCATCCTAAAACGCAGTTCATGTAAATGACCTTAACAAGATGTCTTAGGCCTTGCTTGCAATCAAGTCGAGATTATAATTTGACGCTTCAGTCCCCTTTCCTCTTTCTTTAGCGAAATGGCACAGTAAGAAACGGAGCTCTAAGAAATGAAATGGGAATTTTTCAAAGATGGACTTTAAAGAAAGTTATTATTAGTTTTTTAATAGATTTATAATATACCTACTCACTTTGTTTTTAGAGTTGCAGCTTGAGGTCGTAAGATTCGCCTACTCTACTCAGAAAAAAGTTTTTATACCAATCTGACATATGTGTTGTAATTCTTATGGACCAACATTTGCCTTCCGGCGAAAGAAAACATTTTGTGGAAACCCTTGTAGTTGACGAGTTATCAACTAGTGTGTGAAATGGAGAAGACTTTAAGGCCACTTCATTAAAATTGCCAAGAAAGTTGTTGTTATTATTTCATTCCCACATAATGACACCAAAAAGAGCATAAATCTGAAATCCTACTATAATATTATAAATGCGATTGTTTGGATGTTAATTTGCAAGTTTGTGAGGATGTTTGTTACTCAATCACGTAAAATCTAGTGTATGAATTTCGATGAAATTTTATATACAGGTAGAAAAATATCGGGAATAGTAAATTGGGTACTTTTTGTCCAGAAATTCCTACGGGAGCGAAGCGCCGGGGCACAGCTAGTAGGAAATAAATAGTTTAGGAGTCCGTAATACAGAAGCACGTTAAGTTATTCAATTGAGGCCTAACCTTGGATATGTCCCCACTAGCACATCAAAAAGATGAAAAGAATATAAACATATGTACAACCACGGAAATATGAATAAGAGTGGAAGTGTTAAGTAGGCGTGGCGCGGTCGCCACAAGTAAGCAATGCATTGCTAACAAACACGGCTCGTCATTCTAGTTGTGTTCTGACTTCGCGCTGAGTAGTTTGTTCGTGACATTGAATTCTCGTCGAAATTCCCTCGTCAAAATGCCATTTTGTTCTATTTTAGAGTGCAAAAATAACAGTAGCAAAATTAATCTTAAAAATGGAGGTGTTTCGTACCACAGGTGAGTAATATTTCGTTTGTTTTCTTTAAAATAAAAGTTCAATAATGATAATAAAAAATTTAAAATATTATTTGTTAAAAGTTACCTTAATGTCATTTATATAAGGTCGATTTTGTCATTAACGCGTGCTCCTCTGTTCTTCCCGAAACGTCTATGCTACTCGATTAGTGATGTACCTAGTAAGGTAATGTTTTGGATTTTATCGATATATTTTGTTTACATTGTATGAAATATTAATTTTAAGGTTTCCCAAAGATCCTGATTTTAAAGAAAAATGGATAGATGCAACTGGCAGAGTTGTTTGGATGACAACTAATTTAGTACTATATGTTCCGAGCATTTTGAGGAAAATAATTTCTTGATTTCGACACACTTTTTTTTTATAACAAAATATTACGTTAATTTTTGATTAAAATAATAACAATATAAATCCGCGAAACAATATAGAAGAAAGAAAATCTATTTTATTATTCTGAGTTTGTATGAAAATTTGATCTATCGATATCGATATTGTGTTGCAATAATCAATCCGCTACTGCACTAATCGAGTAGCACTAGGAATACTTTCATTTGACGCTAATTTAAACCCTATTCTCTTTGATTTATGGGTCATAGTTGCTCAAAAGTTTTGAAACGCCATCTATTGTCGAGTGGCGGAATTTTTTCTTCAGTCGACGTTGGACTTTAAAACGTCTTATGTACGTTCTTGTACAGTACAAATTAAGCCATATGTCGAAGACTTAAGGTACTTGTTTGTCCGATATAGTCGCATTGACTTAATACACTTTGATAAAATAAAAATGACCAATAAAGCTCATTGTTCATCTGTAGTGTAGAGTATGATTTATAACTTAAATGTGTGAGTTTGGCGACCACGGTTCACTTACTAATTTTATCAAGTAACACTTCCACTCTTATTCATATTTCCGTGTGTACAACCATGATTGAAATATATTCCGCTTGATTAGTTATTTCGCAGAAATATCTCGACGCAAAGAAAAACGAATCCTTGCAAATGACAAAAGGGAAATATATCATTTCTTTGGGAAACCCTCTTTGAGTTTCCCGAGATAAAATCTCTAGGGAGATTCAAACAGATTTTTGAATATTTTTGCCATAATTTACGTGACTGTGAAAATATTGCATATTAATATCATTTTACTAGTCAATGTCAAAGTCAAAGTACAGTAACTCGGAGTATGTAGATCAATTTGCGTAATGACAAATATTGTGAGGAAACCTGCACTGTTTAGTAAACAGTCAAATACCTAATGTAGTACTTATATTAATTCTGTGGTATAGGTTTAATACTAGTAAATTGGGTTTAATTTACTAGTGTTAAAACATATCAGTAGTCTTTTGGGGAAATGCTGGTAGACTTAAATAAACTGGATCAGGATTATCTATTCAACATGGAAAAGAAAGAAAGATTAATTTCTGGCTGTAAAGTTTCACTGTTTGTTCAATTGAAATGAAGGCGAGTAAAACCACGGGGCGTTGTCATAACTTGGTCACTATCTCGATAATTGGGCTGTCAAATGCAAAAAGAATTCTGCAAATCCAATGATAAAGAAATTAACGCGTCCAAAGACACAAACTCTTCAGCGTTATTACATCACATTGCCGAGTGTTTTTGATGGTTTTATTAGCGAAAGTTGTCCAAATCTAATTTAGTTTTGGAAAGAAATTCATCAACGCGGCTCGCAGTAGAAGAAAACTGATAGAGATATTGTCAAGTTGCGAGAAAAGCGGGGCGGTCTGACCGAGATTCGAACTTGGGATCTCTGGTGTAAAAGTGATGCTTTTGTCTCTCACATCCATACCATTTTTTTATAACATAGGGTGGCAAACTGCAAAATGGTAAATGATCACCGCTTCCCATGGACAACAGCAATACCACAGTTTCAGTAGTGGATCTACGATAATTATAATATATCCACTAATATTCCAGAGCAATTTACATTTCAAAATATTAGTCTAGGTACATAAAGTAGCCATTTACCACTGGGTATTTTCTACCCATGTACCAAATTTCATCAAAATCCCTGCAGTAGATTTAAATACTGACTCTCTACAAAACCAGAGTGAATAGGATGCTTCTGGGTAAGCTCGCTACATCGTAGACCTCATCTCTATTCTCGGGCAAGATTGTGGTCAAGAACAAACTACAACATCTTTTAAAAAAAAGTAACAAATAGCCACACATCCTAACATAAACATATAAATTTTCACATTCAAAATATAGCAGGATAGTGTTTCTACAGACAGGATTACTGTCATTTCAAAACGTTGGTATTAAATTTCAAACCGTCCATTCCTAGTCTTAGAAACAGATTTCAAACAGACATTTTGCACAAATAGAATAAGGGATAACTGACACACTGAACAATAGTGTTTCATTGTATAATGACGGGTTGAGGCCGGCCGTTACGAACCCATTCCTTTATGATCCCGGCAGGGATGCTCCCAATGACAAGACGTTGTTGTAATCTGCCCTGATAAAATATTTCGTCACGTCACACGTCTTTATTTCTTACGGGGTAGACAGAGCCAAGAGTTTTAAGACTCGGAAGGCCACGCTTGGCTGAATAGATATAGTGACAGGTTGCTAGCCCATCCCCTATGAGTGGAGGAATCCCCAGTTTTAAGCCCTTTCCCTCGATTGACTTTTACAATCTGCGCGGTAAGGGAAGCAGCTGGTACATTCTATGTGTTTTTTTGCTCCCAGACCAGCATGGAAGCGAATTTTTTTATCAGAATATTTATATTTAAGAGTGTATCACGTCCGCGCGCCCGACCGAGTTTAGGTATTTGATAGACCTCAGCTGGCTGTGTGCAAGTCACACGCACACATCGACGTGAGATTGCCGCCAACCCGAAGTAATAAGTGACAGGGATCCGGCAAAGGATTTGTTGGTACCTAGGTATATAATTTTTTTTTCTTGCTTTTAATTATATAATTTTATTTTTAGTATTCATTACCGTAAGGTAATGATTACTAAAAATAAAATTACGACCATTTTCTTATGTAAAACATACTTGGCGCGACTTGGCAGTAAAATGGACACGAATGCCGCGACAGAAAATAGCATGACCGTCGTGCCAGGATGCTAAGATGTTAAACATCTGCCTGGCATCCCATGAAGGCCAATTTTTCGGGATGAGGTTTACAAAAATAGTATTTTTGGATCCAAGATGGCGGACAACTTTTTTTTAATTTTGCAATATGGGTATCATTTTATAAGTGTTTCAGTGCGCTGATTACGAAAATAACATTTATTTTGAGATCCAAGATGGCGGACAACTTTTTTTTCAAGTTTACAATATGGGTATGGTTATATAGGTATTTCGGTGCGCTGATGACAAAAATAACATTTATTTTGAGATCCAAGATGGCGGACAACTTTTTTTTCAAGTTTACAATATGGGTATGGTTATATAGGTATTTCGGTGCGCTGATGACAAAAATAACATTTATTTTGAGATCCAAGATGGCGGACAACTTTTTTTCAAGTTTACAATATGGGTATGGTTATATAGGTATTTCGGTGCGCTGATGACAAAAATAACATTTATTTTGAGATCCAAGATGGCGGACAACTTTTTTCAAGTTTACAATATGGGTATGGTTATATAGGTATTTCGGTGCGCTGATGACAAAAATAACATTTATTTTGAGATCCAAGATGGCGGACATTTTTTTTTTCAATTTTGCAATGTGGTTAACATGTTGTAGGTTTTTCGGTGCGCTAATGACAAAAATAACATTTATTTTGAGATCCAAGATGGTGGGCAGTTTTTTTTTTCAAGTTTACAATATGGGTATGGTTATATAGGTTTTTGGGGACGCTGATGACGAAAATAACATTTATTTTGGAATCCAAGATGGCGGACAACTTTTTTTTCACGTTTACAATATGGGTATGGTTATATAGGTATTTCGGTGCGCTGATGACAAAAATAACATTTATTTTGAGATCCAAGATGGCGGACAACTTTTTTTTCAAGTTTACAATATGGGTATGGTTATATAGGTATTTCGGTGCGCTGATAACAAAAATAACATTTATTTTGAGATCCAAGATGGAGGACAGTTTTTTATTTTATTTTACAATATGGGTATCGTTTTATGGGTTTTCGGGGACGCTGATCTTAAATAAATGTTATTTTGGTCATCAGCGTCCCCGAAAACCCATAAAACGATACCCATATTGTAAAATAAAATAAAAAACTGTCCTCCATCTTGGATCTTAAAATAAATGTTATTTTCGTCATCAGCGTCCCCAAAAACCTATAAAACGATACCCATATTGTAAAATAAAATAAAAAACTGTCCTCCATCTTGGATCTCAAAATAAATGTTATTTTCGTCATCAGCGTCCCCAAAAACCTATATAACCATACCCATATTGTAAACTTGAAAAAAAAAACTGCCCGCCATCTTGGATCTCAAAATAAATGTTATTTTTGTCATTAGCGCACCGAAAAACCTACAACATGTTAACCATATTGCAAAATTGAAAAAAAAAATGTCCGCCATCTTGGATCTCAAAATAAATGTTATTTTTGTCATCAGCGCACCGAAATACCTATATAACCATACCCATATTGCAAACTTGAAAAAAAAGTTGTCCGCCATCTTGGATCTCAAAATAAATGTTATTTTTGTCATCAGCGCACCGAAATACCTATATAACCATACCCATATTGTAAACTTGAAAAAAAAGTTGTCCGCCATCTTGGATCTCAAAATAAATGTTATTTTTGTCATCAGCGCACCGAAATACCTATATAACCATACCCATATTGTAAACGTGAAAAAAAAGTTGTCCGCCATCTTGGATTCCAAAATAAATGTTATTTTCGTAATCAGCGCACTGAAAAACTTATGAAACGATATACATATTGCAAAATTAAAAAAAAAAGTTGTCCGCCATCTTGGATCTTAATTTAGATTTATTTTGATTTTTATGATTTCGATTTCTATGATTTCGATTTATTACGATTTCTATGATAACGATTTATTACGATTTCTATTTCATCAAAAATTATCGGCCATCATTCATGAGTATGAAAATGGTACCTATATAAATTTTAAAAAGATTAAAAGTAATAAATATGTAACTCTGATCTACATTACTCTCTGCTGTCTGTGAATACATGAACACGCGAAAATTAAATGCCTCCCGAGCAGCAGAGCGACGTGGATTCCCCTTGACTCTTACCGGCAGACTGATTTTTCGTAGGCTTGGAACTCGTATATATTGAGCGATGGCATTGCCATACAAAAAATGTATGGGGAATTTCTTAGTGAATTGTTACGATATATAATATTTTTTTCGAGTTATTTTTCAAAAATCTAAAACGAGCAACTTGTAGCTAGTTTAATAAACTCGCGATTTAACATTAAGTAGAAATTATAATTTGTGTTTTACATAATGATTTCGTTAAAGCCGTGAACCTTGTTTTTCGTATTTTTCGTGTTTTCTGGAAGGTATTTACGCAAAAATAAAAGGCAAAATATTTTTATCTGTCTCGTATAAGTAGTAGCAGTTATTTGAGAAGCCTATAGTACTATTTTTATTATCAATAATGATTTAGTTTTGGCACCAGGGTCAATTCAGTAACGCCTGTTTTGGCTAAAAACGTGTGATGCAGGCTTAATACTTGGCACAGAATATAACACATCTTTTTGGAAGAAACAATTGGCTATTTTCAGTTTGTGAATTCAATTTCTTTATTCCATTACAAATACATTGTGAAGCCAAAGAAATTTAATATGCCTCTGTATACCAGACGAATCGTCGTCACTTGAATTGGGTGTGATAGAAATCCATACTAATATTATAAATGCGAAAGTTTGGATGTGAGTTTGTGAGTTTGTGAATTTGTGAGTTTGTGAGTTTGTGAGGATGTTTGTTACTCAATCACGCAAAATCTACTGGACGGATTTCGATGAAATTTGGTACAGAGGTAGATAATGACCTGGAATAGCACATAGGCTACTTTTTATCCCGGGAAAAAGCACTGTTCCCGTGGGAAATTCACGCGGGCGAAGCCGCGGGCAAAAGCTAGTAATAAATATATATAAAATTCTTCCGCTAAAATAAAATATAAAATTACTGGGCTTAAGAAGCTAAAATTTGTATGCAGGTTTCTCAGGGAGTGTACTAAGAGAGGATTTCATGAAATTCTCACGGTAACAAAATACCGGGCCTATATTAGTGCTATGCAAACAGAATGTCTTTTTCCAAAGGTGTAAAATGTATGGCCAGTTAGATTAAGTTACAGTAAGAATGGTTAAAAATAAATTGAGAAGGTTTTTACGTTTTGTATGCTTCTTTTCTCTGTGGGAGCGATCCGGCCAGGTGTGGTTCGGAATGGGAGCCTAACGGCCGGAGCAAACGGAACACGTTCAACTTTGCTAGCAAATCGCTCAATGTACGGCCTGATTTACCGGAAAGCGCAGTGCGGATGGACGCCGATGTGGAAGTTCGAAGATTCGTGGAATTTACTACCCACAATGCGACAAACTCGCCTTAATTTAGTTTACACTTGCCAGATACAACGTGACTTTGACACGTTTATTTAGGGTTACCCAAAGCGAAACTGTGACAAAGACATGAAAAATATTAAGTATCTCTTTATCTGATATGATAAAGTCAAATTCAAAGTCAAAGTCAAATATTTTTATTTATATTGGCTTAAAAATAGCACTTATAAATCGTCACTTTCTTATTTTTTAGTTAGTTGACGTCATAAAATTACTTAAAGCTAAGTTTACCACCGCCTCCAAAGCGCAAGTGGAGAAGAGGCGGCGCAACAAACTCCACTGCTGCATTTTCTCCAAAGACGTCACTTTACAACATATGTCTTACAATTAAATAACTGTATATGTGGACGAATATACATTATTATATATTATAGATATTTGTGTTATAGCTGTCACGTTCTTTCATGGTTTTATTATTTGTATGTCAAGTCTAGAGATACTTAGTCTGAGGGGTTACCTAAAAAGTGAGATTACGGAACCTATACCTACGTCTGTCGTAGTCAATTTTCTTTGTAACTACATGACTGATTCAGGTTAAGTACATGCAGTTGGTATAGACAGGACCTACACCGGTGACTTCAACAGAAACATTTAGAATCTAGATGCAAAGCTACTACTACTTCGATGGCTTGACGACCCAAAGAGGATCTTGGCTAGAAGCTTCTAGTAGATATCGGAGATGCAAAACTAGCCTATTTTATTTTAATAATTATTTTTAGAGGCTATTTAGCTATACTTGCCCATCTATGTGTGGACATGTAAGTTAAATTTGACCTATAAATCTAATCCTACAAAGTTGAAATTTTACAAGTTTTTATAACAATCCATTATTTTGGTGAGCAAAAAGGATGGGCATACAACGAGGGAACTCTTCAGCGTTTGATCGTATTTTTATTCACGATCTTACTGCTAACAATAAAACCTTGTGCCAATCATGAAATTCATGTAAAAAAAACTTATTTGAGACTCTGTTAAGCACTCCAAAGCTATGTTGGAGAATAACACCCGTTGTTTTTATTCCATTTCGTTCGAACGTGAGTATTTCCCGGTGGAAAAGTGTTTTGTTTCGACACAGGTATACGACGACACCGATATTGGAATAGTTTGACACCTGCGTCGTACGCGCGTATGGAATACATGAATTCTAGTATCGGGTCAAGTCTTTTTGGAATTAGTATGAATTTGAACTAGTGACAATATGTGTGCTACGGGCACAGAAAGTACTACGAACAGAAAGGAAGCTCCCTGCCCCTCCCGCAATATGGCAGCCCCCGCACCTGCCGCACTTTTCCCCTGTTCTTTTGCGGATTGGGACGCTATGACTACGAAAACGCACACATTGCCATGTTACAATTTCATTTGTAGTAGTAGTAGGTATATATGACGCCCCGTTTCTATGAAGTGGCATCCCTGTGCTACGGGATAGCTAGCTTTCAAACCAAAATTTACAGATATAAAAAATATACAAAACGATATCAAAATCTGTAGGTAATTCAGGATATTTACTTGAGTTTTGGTTGCGTTCTCATACCAAACCGAACTTCATACAAAAGGTACCTGATAGATTTTATTTAGAAGAAATTAGAAGCTTTAAATAGGTAGTTAAGTTAACATTTATGAAGCACAGAAAAAATTATGTGAAACTGAAGTAATTGGCAATTAATGATCTGATTTCACATTTTTACGCAATACCCTATATAATACTAGCTTTTGCCCGCGGCTTCGCCCGCGTGAATTTCCCACGGGAACAGTGCTTTTTCCCGGGATAAAAAGTAGCCTATGTGCTATTCCAGGTCATTATCTACCTCTGTACCAAATTTCATCGAAATCCGTCCAGTAGATTTTGCGTGATTGAGTAACAAACATCCTCACAAACTCACAAACTCACATCCAAACATTCGCATTTATAATATTAGTATGGATAATATTAGTATGGATGTATTATATACTCTGTGTTAATATTATATGTGGCAAATGTAAATACATTTACGTTCAACAAATGGGCCCACGTAAGTTTTCCATTCGCAAAACATGGATCATATACGTACGAAGGATCGTGTGAAAGCGTGATGCGTATGGAATTTATTTGTCAAATAAATATATCATATTTGTCAGCTTCGGCTGTACTGTGTTACATTATACAGAAATTGAAATATAAAGAAAACAAGAAATTGCATCTGGTGTCCTTTAAATACGAGAATTTACTTCGGCTGTGCGATAAGCACCGTAAAAACTTTACACGTTTTTAAAAATTGCATGGTTTGATACATATTTGAATTTTAGGTGTGTGGGACATATAGCTGAATTATTAACATACTTTCACATTTTATATTATTAGTATGGATATATACATCCCTTTCTTTCGTTCATCCAAAGGAAACGTAAGTACACAAAATAAAGCTATAGTTAAATGGTCGCACTATACTACAGAATATCAAATAGAACCTAGAAATTTTACCATCATTATATTTGAAGATACAAAAAGCACCATAATTTTTTGCTTAGATACCTATAATTACCTTTTTTCGTAATTAAATTTGCAATACAGCTAGGTATGACTGCGTCATTAAATAAATCCGTCATATGCTTCGTAAAACAGTATTATTATTTCCCAGTATAACAACAATATATCTACTGAATAATTACATAAATATATCTACATAATTGTGAACGTTCCATAATACGAACACAATGAACATAATAAACATATTACCACTTCAAAGTAGGAATTTCATATTACATTCAACTTTACTAATATACGTTATTAATCCCCAAGGATTCTCCCTGTATACTCGGTACTGAGTATATTAAGCGTAGGTCAAGAGTTAATCAAAGTTGAATTGGAATGTAATATTAACACAGAAGTGTTAGTACTAACAGAACGCTGAATCTGGAATAGTCAAGATTGTAGAATTAAAAATGTACCTACTAAGAAGATACTCAATATTTAATTGCATCATATTGCTCAATATTTAGTTGACATAGAATACATTTGTGGACCCTGTCGTACAACTTAAGTGTGTGTGCAACTTAGGTAGAAAAGAGGAGGTCGCATAATCTCATTATTTTACTAAGACAATTCTGAGTTTCGGGTACTATACATTTTATAAACGGTATTTGTTAGTTGTACATTTTATTTCAGATTTTATATATTGATTTCATTTTACATATGTTATAATTTATTAACATATTTTTAATAGATAAACTTCAGCAAAAACTCCTTTATACAAAGTCCAACCTCATTAAACTCCCCTCCCAAACTAATCCTATACAGCCTTGGTTTTATTCCTAATAGCCCGTTAGCCTCGCTTTAAGTGTAGTGTCAATAACACACAGGAGTTCCCGAAGGTGCTTGAACTTTATTGGAGAAGGGTGCAGCGTACGGGTTGAACTTTCTCTATACAATCATCATTATAGGGTCTTTTGTACCATGTTCGATCTCTTTGTCATTACTAGAAAAACTTTTTAAATTTCCTTCCTATAGGTAGTCGTATTCCTCATTACTGAGGCTCGTGGTCATTAATAATAATAATTCTTTATTGTCTTGAAAATTACAATTTTAGAACTAAGGTTGTTTTATGTCGCATAAAACACAACGACTATCTTGGCAATGTTAATGGAGTGGTTTGCCATTACCTTCTCCATTTCACACACTAGCTGAAAATATCAACTAGAGTGCAGGTTTCCTCGCGATGTTTTCCTTCAACGGAAGCAAGTTGTGGTCGATGAAAACTACCATACATGAGTCAGATTGGTGTACAAACTCATGTAGCATGGGCAGGATTCGAACCTGGGACCTTTGCAGTCACAGGCGGGCGCTCTACCCACTCATACATACATACATATTATCACGCCTTTTTCCCGCGGGGGTAGGCGGGAAAAAGGCGTGATAATATTATCACTACCCACTCGGCCTTTTAAATTTAGGTGACATGAAATCTGATATCAGTGACAGTTTTAAGAGTAGTTAAATTACAGAATCATCATCATCTCCGCCACAAAAAGTCCACTGCTGAACATCTATGTCCAGCAGTGAGCTTCTTGCGACTCTTCCAAAAACTTCTACAAAGAGAAATTAATAGCGACTAAAACATCATTTAAGAATTTTGTAGGTGATCTAGAAAACTTAGATAATTAAATTAACAAAAAACTTCGAAGAAACTGTGTCTTGCTCTATATATTCAAAACGTTATACTTACACATTATATATTCATTTTTATGGCACTGTCAAATGAAAAGATATACTTATCAAACCTTTAATCTTCCTCATCGAATTAGCATCTAAAATACCTGGCACAAAAAAAATCAGGAACAGACTCTATTTCTTATTCAATTTGATATTCTTTGATCTTTTTTTCTGAATTCTGTGTAATGACACGACCAATTTCAAAAATACGGCTCATATTATTTATGACGTAAAAGCTACGTGTTTTTATATTAAGGCCTATCCTCCTAGGAGATCCCATTTCAACGACCCAATGACAAATTAACTTACAAAAAATACTAAGAGCAAAAACAGAAAGGTGACTTCAGACTCGCAAAAATAAAATTGTAGGCATGATGTATTAAAAGTCGGGACCTGTGAAACAGACGTAAGAACTATAATAATAGCATTGACCTCAAAAATAAAATGGATGACAGCTTTCATCACAGAAAATCAAAAGTTTTCTTGGAATGATTTCCTCTGTTGATACTCGTAACCATCTCGGTTGATAGGTGAGCTGGTAATTGTAAAGCTTCGTAATTCGACCTCATAAGCTTTCCAATGCTAATAGTAGTGGACACACGCGACAGCATACTTTGCGGGAATAATATTCGAAACTACATACGAAACCCGTATATTATATATATATAT